>WSYH01002353.1:0-56423 GCA_036426205.1 Ascaphus truei
GCCCAAGCTTTGGGACTGGCCCAACCTCATGCACTGGCCCAACCTCATGCACTGGCCCAACCTCATGCACTGGCCCAACCTCATGCACTGTCCCAAGCTTTGGGACTGGCCCAACCTCAGGCACTGGGCCAACCTCAGGCACTGGCCCAACCTCAGGCACTGGCCCAACCTCAGGCACTGGCCCAAGCTTTGGGACTGGCTCAACCTCATGCACTGGCCCAACCTCAGGCACTGGCCCAACCTCATGCACTGGCCCAACCTCATGCACTGGCCCAACCTCAGGCACTGGCCCAACCTCAGGCACTGGCCCAACCTCAGGCACTGGCCCAACCTCAGGCACTGGCCCAACCTCAGGCACTGGCCCAACCTCAGCCACTGGCCCAACCTCAGGCCAACCTCAGGCACTGGCCCAAACACCAACTGCTTGAACAAGGCAATGTGCATGTCAACGTGCACCTGATCCCACATCAAGGCCTACCACACGGTCATCGCAACGAAATACTCAAAAGAAGTAGTCCTTTTGTGTTTTGTAATTTTTTTTTTTTGGCATATTAAATGCTTTCCATTCACTAATGTTACTGAAACATGCTGAACAATGTGTAATAATCAAGTGTGTATAATACCATATTTCATGTGCATACATGTGAACTAAACAGCATATGAATTTTCATGTGTGAATAATCTATATGATGCTAACATCACAAATAGATACAGTGGCGACACACTTTATTCTAACTCGGCTAGCTCCGGGAATTTCAGATTATCCCGGTTATGTGCGGTTTTGTATCGTTTTCGCCCGGAGTGTATTGCGTTATTTTCGCGCCCGTGATTTAAGCATTTTATTCCCGCTGTCTGCAATACTGCAATGCCGTGTAAAAACTCATGGGGCGTTTGCGAGCTGTTGTCTTTGAAATCTAATACCTTCGCGGTTCAACCTACGTCAGTACACAGTCTGTGCGTGCGCACGCAGTAATAGTAAAATTGCATATTTCATTTATTTTAAAGTACAGTACTGTACATGCTCGGACCCTGTTGGGATGAAGTGAGGGGGTTCCTAACATCTGGGGGCAAAATGAATTTTATTTCTAGGTGCCCTAGAACAGAAGTTCCCACGCCAATTGTCCGAGAACTTGACCGAGGCCCTAAGTAGTTCCCACGCCAATTGCGTGAATATAATGTAAAATAATCCGTTCTGTGGGTCTGAGCGGGTTGAAATTCGCCTGGTCCTCATGCGGAAGGACCCTTTTTTATCTCTAGGTGCCCTAAACAGAAGTTGCCACGATAATTGACCTAGTTCCCACGCCAATTGCGCGCTCATTGCTCTTTTTTTACAATGTTGCCGATCTTGCAGCTTTGCAGTCAGGCAGTAAAAAAACAGTGCAGTAAGCATCGACATGTGTTACACTGTCAAAGGAGCAAATGGAAACAATGTGAGACAAATGAACATGTTCTTTTATTGGTGGAGTCAGTAGAAAAACATTTATTTACAAACACTGTACAATGTTGAAACATTTAAAGTGCACAGCAATTCAAACCATCAACAGGTGTATGGTTTACTGCTACAGTACAGGGCAACCTTGAAAACCGTGCCTGTTTGCGGCCCTCGGGGAGTGGAGTCGTGCATGTCCTGTATAAAAAAACTCACAATAATACATACTGCAGCCTTTATTAAATTCATGTGGCAGATTGAAATCGGAGAAACATTTACAAAACATTTGTAAAACATGGAGATACATGAAAAATGGATGTTTATACTGTATGGATATTAATTTATAATATATAAACAGTATATATACAGTATATAGAAAATCTACTGTTTGTTTTTGGTGCATGGGGCACAGGGAGTTAAAGTGACTTGCTTTTTATGTACTGTATTTGGGGGTTGTATTTGGGGGTTTATTCATCAAATTATTATGATGAACTGCCTTTTGAAATTACAGTGCTGTTAACTATTTCAGCCACACACCTCCAGAGTCATTCATTTTCTGCAGTTGCTGTACTCTAGTCATTGTGTTTGTAATCCCTCCCTAGCCAAGCGTCAATTGGCTGAGTCACCCTATCCTACCAACCCCCTCTCTCCACTGGGTCCTTAATCTTCTGCATATTGCCATTGTGTTCTTAATCCGCCCATAGCCGAGCTACAAAGCTCAGTACGCCTGCGTCTAATCACACCATCCCCTCCCCCAACCCTTAGAGGCCTGTTTTGTTAATAGTAACGCTTTGGAAAATCCCCTCTCGAATTTGAAATGTAAATCTGATGTGCACAGCACTGTGAGAATTGAGAGTAAACTGATATTTCATCACGGAGAAATAAATACAAAGATAAAAATAATCATGAATAATACATACAGTACTGCAGCCTTTATTAAATTCTTCTGGCAGATTTAAATCAGAGAAACATTTACAAAACATTCTTATTCATTGGTGCACTGTAGGGGAGGCTGTCAATGATTATGATTCACAGGAAAGTGAATAAATATTTATTTTATTTTATCAGGAACCAAAAAATACAAATATAAAAATAATCAGGAATAATACATACAGTAATGCAGTCTTTATTAAGTTCTTTTGGCAGCTTGAAATTGGATAACCATTTGGAAAAAATTTGGAAAACATGGGGAAACATGAATAATGCACATTTATAAGAATATTATTTATTACTACAGTATATACAGTACTGTAATGTACTGTATAATATATATACTATATACTGTATAGTAATATTATTTTTTCCGTCTTTATCTTTTCCTCATTCTGTCTGCATGTGACAGGGTGAAGTCAACCCCTATCAGTTATGCCTGGGAAACATATGTCTGAGTGCTTCATCCAGCACTCATAAGGGTTAACTCAGGTGGAAGCTAGCTAATCAGGATGTAAGCTGACACCTGAGAGCCAGCAAGGTAGATAAGGATCTTGTTACCAGCAGTAGCTGGCTGTCTGAGATGAGAGCACATGGATAGATGTGCTGCTAGCCAGAAGGATACAGCACACTACTTACTGCAGCCAAAGTAAGATTTCTTTCATTTGTTTGCATGACTGCTTAAAAAGACTCTTACGGTTTGGGTATGGTTTAGCCAGCCAGCCTGCTAGCTAGGACTGCTGTGTTAATCAGTTTTCTCCCAACGTGGAGCAGGATTTATTTGCTTAAAGGGACAGTGTACCCGCATGTTATGTTGCTGTGGAGAAATAAAGCCACTGAACGTTTTCATTTATCCTGAAACTACACGTGTGGACTGTTCCCTGACCTCGGCTACAGGCCGTCCTGACACAGGTGGTGTAAGAAGTGGGATTTGGACGGGCCCTGTATCTGAAGGGCCACACACACACACACAGACGGGGAAAAAATGGAGACAATTTTTTCTCAGTTCCTTGAGCAACAGCTCCAGCTAGCAGAGAAGCAAGCTGAGCGACAAGCCCAGCAAGATGAGCAACAGGCCCAGCGAGAGGAAAAGCTACTCCAATTGCTGGCCGAAGGCCCAGCCCCAGGCAGACCAGGGATTCCAAATAATCCACCGGTGATACTAGAGGCAGGAGAGCAGACAATCGAGGGGTCTACAACCCACCAGCTCGGGAGATCCAGTCAACCCGATCGGAAGACCCTTTCCCATCTTGGAGGGTTCCTGGTACAAACTCCCGCAGAGACGCCCGTCCTGGGTCCGAGACCACTGGATCACTCAAGGGAGGCTGCCACCCACAGTATTCCCCGAGAACCTGGACTCCTGTCACCCACCCGGTGGAGAGGATAACCCCACCACCCAGAAGGGAGGATCCCATCCAACAGCGGAGAGGTCCAAACGCCGAGCCCCGTCGAGAGCTTCCGCTGACGACCGAGGTTGCGGATTCAGGAGATGAGATGGACTGTTCATATGGCAGAACCACTGCCACAGCTTGTCTCCGAGGGGACCACAATCCGTGGTTAGTCCCAGCATCTCTGGAGGGGACAAAAGTAAACGCCATGCTGGACTCGGGCTCTGGAAAAACCCTGATCCTAGAGGGCCTAATTCCAAGCAATAGACTATCTTATGACTCTCCTTGGAATATCGAGTGTATCCATGGGGATACAAAGAGATACCCGACGGCGAACGTTCTACTGCGTATCCAGGATCAAGAGGCTAGCCTACTAGTGGGAGTTGCTCCCTGGCTACCTGCTCCTGTTCTACTTGGCCGAGACTGGCCCTACCTCAAAACATTGTTGGCCCCTACTCCTACTTTGCCTACTTCTCTGGTACCGGAGAAGCCCGGAGACTTGTTCCCTTTTTCCCCAGAGATTTTTCCCCGTAGACACAATGTCCCAAAGACACGTAAACAGAGACGTGCGGAAAAAGAGGACTGGTTAAGAAAGGCTGGGACTCTTGCTAACATTAGTCAGCCCAAAGGACTGCAGGTCATGGCCGGGGATGACCAGGGTGGGGAACAGATAGATATGGGAATTTTGCCAGACCTGGATATTCCTGACTTCCGTCAGAGGCAGAGGGAGGACCCAGCTCTGGCTAGACAATATGAGAAGGTGGTACAGGTCAACAACAAGATAATGGATGAACAGGGTGTAAAAGTGTTTCCACATTTTGAACTGTTGAATGACATTCTATATCATGTGAATAAGGTTACACAAACAGGGGAGGTCATTCGACAGATGCTAGTCCCTAAAGGGTTGATTAAAACGGTGTTCACCCTAGCCTATACTCTCCCATGGGGTGGTCATTTGGGCAGAGATAAAACCACGGACCGCATCTCGTCCCGGTTTTACTGGCCAGGCATACATGGTGACATCATGAAACTATGTGTGACATGTCCTGAATGCCAGTTAACTAGCCAAAAAGGACAGAAGCCGGCTCCCTTGGTTCCTCTGCCCTTGGTAGCCGTCCCATTCGAGAGAATTGGGGTAGATCTGGTCGGACCTTTAGAACCCTCTGCGAAGGGACATAAATTTATACTCGTTGTGGTAGATTATGCCACCAGATATCCTGAGGCCTTCCCTCTGAGATCAGCCACTGCTAAACAGGTTGCTCACAGGCTGTTAGAACTGTTCTCTAGGGTAGGACTTCCCCAAGTAATGTTAACTGACCAGGGAACAAATTTCATGGCAAAGTTAATGCAGGATGTCCTAAAGTTATTGGAGGTAAAATCCGTCCGAACCTCAGTCTACCATCCTCAGACTGATGGATTGGTAGAGAGGTTTAACCGTACTTTAAAAACCATGCTTAGGAAGTTTGTGGACACTGAAAAGCGAGCTTGGGATGAGCTTCTCCCTTTCCTGTTGTTTGCGGTACGAGAAGTTCCCCAATCATCTACAGGCTTCTCCCCGTTTGAGCTCCTATATGGACGCCAACCTCGGGGTTTTTTTGAAAAAGAACGCTGTGACGTTCGAAACGCGTTGGATGGGTCGTTTGTCACATTAAAGTGCCCTTTTATTCTTTTTTTGATTTTGGGTCCTTCCTGCTCCTTTTTTGCTTGTGCCATTTATTTCACCATTTATTCCTGCTTACTACTATATTGGAAGCTGCACAGCCTGCCTACCACTCCTAGGATTTGGGAGTATTGCTTATCATTCAGGGGAACCTGCCAATGAGACTGATTGTAGGTGGAACTGTACCATCTACCACCTGTCTTCAGGAGGATAGTAACCATACACGTGGTCATTATGTACTAATACTATTACTCATTCCTTATACCTTGGATGTTGTGGTTTTGGCTTATAATATTCTTTAATTCCTGGCATTGGAGCGCTTTAGCCTATATTTTTACATCTGGGCCTGAGGACTGGTACCTCACTATCTCCTTGTGTTGTGCCAGTTTAAAGTTGATGCTCTGCTTTTGTTTTGTCTCTTCTTGCAAAGGTTCCTGAGCATCCTGCTGTCTATTAGCTCTCTCGGCCAGGACTCTATGCCACGTTATGACCTTGATCTGCAAATCCTGAAGATGCACCGTTCTCTTGTGCTCAGAGTCTCCCCTACCCTGTAGAAGAGCCTTGACCTCGGTCAGCTCATTGCATACACTTACCAGTGACTGTTTGGCCTTCTCTTGTGATGACAGCAACTCTGTTTTAGTGGTGATGGCTTTTGGACCTTTCTCCCTCAGCGTACCTTCAGTGTTGGGTTCCACAATATTTATCCATAGTACTTCAACTTGGTCTGGATTATTATTAACCTGAAGTGCACCCCATGGCACCTCTTTTTTACCGTCAGCAGACTCATAGGCTTGGGCCTTTCTGTCTTGACTCTTTAACTTACTGTGTTGAGAGAGTCGCTGGACAATCTGTACGGTCTTTCACCTCTTACGATCACGGGCACTGTAGTATGATTGGATTCTTACTGTGCTACTGCATCGCCACTTGGGCTTCGCCTTCCGTGCCTTGTGGAAATTAGACTGTAGTACTACAACGGTATCACGGTCATGCTTCCTGGTGCGTCTCCCTTGCTTTATCTCTACCACCACCCTTTCCTTGGACTGCTTCAGTGACCCAAATGTCTATCTTGGGGTTGTAAGCTTTTCCCCCAGCTTCATCTGAGCAACCTCCTGCTGGGCAGCAGTAGAGTCCAACGTAGCATCCCGCTTAGTCTTCAGAGCCTCAAGCTCCTTACCCAAGTCACACTTTTGTTTCTCTGCCATCTTGCGGCCAGCACGCTCAGACTCCAGGTCCTTCCTCAGGTCTTGAAGCTGTCCTTCTGCCTTTCTTCTTTCACACAGTGCAGCTGCTAGTTCAGCTTCTTTAGAGTTGAGTCGCGATTCTACATCTCCTAGCAGAGTCAGAGCAAGGCTTAAATCTGTCTCTGTTTCTTTATTCTGGCCATGCAGCTGCTGGTGCTCCTCCTGGACCTTGTCCAGCTCCAGCTGTAGCCGGGCCCCCTCATTGGCCATCTGGACTAGCTGATTGTGGATATAGGCCATCTCTGTTTCATTGTTCAATGACAGGCAGGCCACCTGACGGACGGACACCTCCTCCCTCTTGGCGCGCTGCATCTCGTGCTCAGCCATCTGCATCTGCAACTCTTCAATCTGATGCTGCTAGTCCCCTCTCAGGGCCTTCACCTCTTCCTGGTGCTTACTGTGGGTTTGCATCAGCGCCTCCTTCATCTTTTGGAGCTCTGCAGTGCTTTTTGCTAGGATCGCTGCTGCTTCTGTTTTCCAGGCGTCTTTCTCCTTGGTATACTGACTCATTGGGATGGCGCTGCCTCTCTGCTTCTCCAGCTCTTGCTTCAGTCTTTGGACCTTCTCATGTTCCCTCTCACACAGAGTCACCTGGCTTCTAAGCTCCACCTCCAGTGATGCTCTTGTGGTGCTCAACGTGACCTTCAGCTGCTCCAGGGTGAGGCATTCTTTTTCCAGCATTTTCTTTGCATTCTTCAGTGTAGCCTGTACTTCTAATTTTTCTTGCGCCAATTGCGTCTTCACTTTCTGTGCTTTGAATAATTTGCACCCACGTATACCTCTATTTTACTTTATCCCTAAGATCCATAAGGATCTTACACACCCTCCCGGTCGTCCTATTATTTCTGGAATACAATCACTCACGTCCAACTTATCTCAATTCATAGATTATTATTTACAGCCACTAGTAGCTAAGATAGATTCACATTTAAAGGACACTACACAAGTCTTGCAAATCTTGCATGAGATTGATTGGAGGTCTAGTTATGTATGGGTAACAGGTGATGTCACATCCCTGTATACAATAATAGACCATCAACTGGGATGTGAGGCCATCCGAAGGGAGTTCGAGGAAGATAACACCTTATTCTCTGCCCTTAAGGCCTTCTTGATGGATGGGATTAGATTCATATTAACCCACAATTATTTTTGTTATAATTTACAGTATTATTTGCAGATATGTGGTACCGCCATGGGCACGAGGTTTGCCCCAAGTTATAGTCATAAAACCAATTCAGATCCAATTACAGCAAAGGAACTGAAAGACACAAAAATCGAATTAAATATGCTATTGACTTCCCGAGCAGATAACTCCTTATGTTGGTCTAAGAGAAAGTTTTATGAAAAAGCTAACAGGCCAGATATGATGCTAGCTCGAGCACTAAAAGATAGGCAATCTAAGTTTAACATCCAAGCTATACGCTTAAAATCAAGTATTCCCACGGCCAACCCTAAAAAAATAGTAGAAGAATTTGGTTCATTCTATGGTTCCCTATACGACGGAAAGAAAGTGGCACACAATAAAAATACGGGCAGAGCACTGAGAGATTTCTTGGCCAGCTCAAAACTGGAGAGATTGACAGAGCGTGACAGAGAAGCTATGGGCGCTGACTTCACATTGAAGTAGTGTCGCAAGCCATCAAGGAACTGAAACCATCAAAAGCACCAAGTCCTGATGGCTTTTTCGGGGCTGTACTACAAGAAGTTCTCTGAATCACTTGCCCCACGGTTGCTCCATATGTTTTTTGCTATTTTAGCAGGAGCCCCTATTCCCGAGGATATGCTATGGGCGTCTATATCACTAATACATAAACCTGGCAAGGATCCGCTCAATTGTAAAAGCTATAGACCAATTTCTCTAATCAATACCGATATAAAAATATATGCCAAACTTCTGGCCAATAGGTTGAGTCTAATCCTACCCAGACTAATACATCCAGATCAAGTTGGGTTTGTTAAGGGGAGGCAGGCAGCGTATAACACCCGACGATTCATTGATCTGTTAGAATTGGCAAACAAAAATAACATAATAAGCATGTTATTAAGTCTGGATGCGGAAAAAGCTTTTGATAGGATAGACTGGCCATATCTACGAGAGACGCTCACGGCATTTGGCTTCGGAAATCGGGTGAGTGGAGCGATTATGTCGCTGTACTCAGGCCCATCTGCCAGAGTCATACATCAGGGCTTCCCCTCAGACCCTTTCCCTATCCAAAGTGGCACGAGACAGGGGTGCCCATTATCTCCCCTCCTGTTTGCCCTATGTATTGCACCCCTGGCGGCACGTATCCGAGAAAATCCGGATATCTCAGGGTTAAACGCATACTCCCAATCACACAAAGCGGCCCTGTATGCAGATGATATCCTATTAATCATATCAAAACCCCTCACATCGGAGCCCAGATTTTAAAGATCCCTTCATCATCCAGACGGATGCCTCAGAGGTAGGACTGGGAGCAGTGCTGTCTCAGCAATTTGATGGTGTTGAACACCCCATACTGTTCATCAGCCGGAAGCTGTTCCCAAGGGAAGTGAGGTATTCCATTATTGAGAAGGAGTGCCTCGCTGTAAAATGGGCAATTGAGGCCTTGAGACATTATGTCGTCGGAGTACACTTCACCCTGGTCACTGACCATGCGCCCTTGAAGTGGTTAAACACCATGAAGGACACAAATCCAAGGTTGACCAGGTGGTATATGGCCCTCCAACCCTTCTCTTTTGATATTCAGTATAGACCTGGAAAAGACCATGGAAATGCTGATTTTTTGTCAAGAGAAGGAGTGGAGGGTCGGGCTTCAGACATATGGGACACTAGCCACACACAAACAGGGGAGGTATGTGACAGGGTGAAGTCAACCCCTATCAGTTATGCTTGGGAAACATATGTCTGAGTGCTTCATCCAGCACTCATAAGGGTTAACTCAGGTGGAAGCTAGCTAATCAGGATGTAGGCTGACACCTGAGAGCCAGCAAGGTAGATAAGGATCTTGTTACCAGCAGTAGCTGGCTGTCTGAGATGAGAGCACATGGATAGATGTGCTGCTAGCCAGAAGGATACAGCACACTACTTACTGCAGCCAAAGTAAGATTTCTTTCATTTGTTTGCATGACTGCTTAAAAAGACCCTTACGGTTTGGGTATGGTTTAGCCAGCCAGCCTGCTAGCTAGGACTGCTGTGTTAGTCAGTTTTCTCCCAACGTGGAGCAGGATTTATTTGCTTAAAGGGACAGTGTTCCCGCATGTTATGTTGCTGTGGAGAAATAAAGCCACTGAACGTTTTCATTTATCCTGAAACTACACGTGTGGACTGTTCCCTGACCTCGGCTACAGGCCGTCCTGCCACACTCATACTCTTGTATAGCTGGGAGTATACACCTCTGTACCTCGGCGTTCGCTTCTCGCTCCCTATTCAATTGTTCCTGCAAGAAATCATAATCACAGTGGGCAGTTTGGAGTGCAGAAATTAAGTCCTCTTTTTCCTGGACCAAGGATTCAGCTTCCCTTTGCTCCTCCTTTTCCTTTGCCACCATTCCTGTGACAATTCTGCCCATCACTCCGGTCTGCAGCACATCTCGGTGCCTTGCTGACGCCTGTTGTCCTGTTTCATGACAGGCCCAGCATACTGAATCCTTTAGAAAGTCACCTTGTTTCCTTCTAGCCGGCACGGCTCCGAACTCCTGGTCACCGACTCCAAGGTTATGTTTCCTGCGCTCTGGATACTGGTCATTTTTGAAGCTTTCATCTGTGGGTACGTCTCTCTTCTCGGGGCCACATATGCGTCGTCATCATAATCATCATATGGCCTGAAGGGACACTGTTTTGTATGGTTATGTACATTGCAAAATTGACACTTGATGGCGGCCATTTTAAAACCCCGTTTTTTTTTTCACACCCGATGAGGCAGACTTTACACAACACAAGTTGAACGTGCTTTACAGTCTTTGAACCTTCTGGGTTCTTCTTAGGGCAACTTCTTTGCCAAAATCCATTTTCTTTCTTTTATACCAGACAGGGCAAATTTTACACACCGCACTTGCTAGCTGCAAATTCACTCACTTCAGCAAAAGGCATTAGCTTTACACAGCAATCCTTTCATACCCGACAGGGCAAACTTTACACTCAGCACTTGCTAGCTGTAAATTCAATGCTTCAGCAAAATAACGCTTTTTTTTTTCCACTTGAGTTCAGTGTCTCAACACATCTTCATCTACCGACCCCCAGAGGCGTAGCATCCTACTTCTGACACCACCTGTGGCAGGAAGGCCTCGTGGCGGGGTCAGTAAGATGCTAGACACGATGGGAAACGTTAAACTATAGTGGTTTATTAGCCACAACCAAAATAAAGTACGGTGCACTGTCCCTTTAAGAAACTACTTTCTAGAAATTAAAGCCTAGTCCCGTTAGGGAAACTAACTCACTTCTTGAGCCCTTACTAACAGGACAGCCAGCTAATCTGGTTATGCCCAAAACATATGCTACACAAAGGATTGGGTATGGTTTAGCCAGCCAGCCTGCTAGCTAGGACTGCTGTGTTAGTCAGTTTTCTCCCAACGTGGAGCAGGATTTATTTGCTTCAAGGGACAGTGTACCCGCATGTTATGTTGCTGTGGAGAAATAAAGCCACTGAACGTTTTCATTTATCCTGAAACTACACGTGTGGACTGTTCCCTGACCTCGGCTACAGGCCGTCCTGCCACACTGCAGTACAGTAGTTCATTGAGAGAGGAGAGGTTTTGTGTACATCATTACTGCTGTTTATATACTGTACATTTGACTGTACAAGCAGATTTGACTGTACACAACACCCCCACCTCTCCCTAGGCCACCCTTATTCCTGAAACGACAAGAAAACCAAAAATTAGTGCAGTTACTGTATGTTACTGTATGTGCGTACTGTACTGTATTATGGCATTGTGTGATGTGTAGAACTACTGTAGGTGGCTGGTTCCCTACTCGTTGTACTGCGAGTGGGCCTTCAAAGTGAACTACGAAGGGAATCGCGTAAAAAAGGCGCTTCCTGTCAATTTAAGGAAAAAAATTGTGGAAGAAATGCGGCACTTTTATGCAGTTACAGATCCTGTAATGAAAGCCGTTAGAGACTGCATTAATGGCGTTTTGCGCCATGCAAGGAATCGGCCATGGCTGGACAATGTGGAGGACTTTCAGTGAGACCATACTGTTGTGCTGAACTGTATTGTACTGTACATGTTTTGCCCTACAGTACCCGCTGTACTTAAAAAATGAGATGTTGTTATGTGTTTTTTTACACAGGACATGCACAACTCCAGTGCCTGAGTGCCGCAAACAGGCACGCTTTTCAAGGTTGCCCTGAAAACCTGCCCTGTTTGCTGCCCTCTAGGACTGAACTGGTGCACGTCTGACTGACAGTGTTGCGCACCATCCCACTGTACTGTATACAGTAATGTGTTTCTTTAATAAAGGAGATGTTACTGTACTTAAAATGCTTCAACATTGTATTTGTAAATAAATGTTTTTGAACTGACTGCACCAATAAAAGAACATGTTGATTTGTCTTACTGTACTGTACATTGTTTCCATTTGCTCCTTTGATAGTACTGTATAACAAAATACAGAGTAACAAATGTCGAGGCTTGCTGCACTGTTTTTTTACTGCCTGATCGCGCAATTGGCGTGGGAACTAGGGCAATTGGCGTGGGAACTAGGTCAATTGGTGTGGGAACTTCTGTTCTAGGGCACCTAGAGATAAAATTAATTTTGCCCCTAGATGTTAGGAACCCCCTCACTTGACCCCAACAGGGTCCGAGCAGTAATGGCAGCGAGAAAGGGTCACGCCGGCGAGGAGGGTCCTATCATTGAGCGTAATGGCGGAGAAAGCTTTGAAACGGCTGAATCAGAATGAGCAGAATGAGCAGAAACCCGGAACCCACAACTCCGGTTCTGTTCAACCTAGAGGGCTCAGATTCGGTCACCATGTAGTCCTAGTTGCGGCAGGATTGCATGGCAAATTGCGACCCTCTCGTGGCAACAGAACGGAGTCAGGGTAATGGTAAAGTTTAGGTTTCTGCCATTGACTTGCATGGCAGAAAAAAAAGCCACTTTGCTAATGTGCTTTTAAACTGTCTTTTGGTATCTCCGGTTCTGGGGGTCGTGGAAGGCTGATATTTTGCAACTATGGCAAGGGTCCTTCCGCATGAGGACCAGGCGAATTTCAAACCGCTCAGACCCACAGAACGGATTATTTTACATTAAATTTATATATTTATATATTTTTATTTAAAAGATATTAAAGAATGTACTGTATTGTATTTAAAACATGTGACTGTAAACCATACTGACTGACAAATGTTTTCACACCCTGATGAAATATCAGTTTATTCTCAATTCTCACAGTGCTGTGCACATCAGATTTACATTTCAAATTCGAGAGGGGATTTTCCAAAGCGTTACCATTAACAAAACAGGCCTCTAAGGGTTGGGGGATGGTGTGATTAGACGCAGGTGTACTGAGTCTTTGTAGCTCGGTTATGGGCGGATTAAGAACACAATGGCAATATGCAGAAGATTAACGACCCAGTGGAGAGAGGGGGTTGGTAGGATAGGGTGACTCAGCCGATTGACGCTTGGCTAGCGAGAGATTACAAACACAATGACTAGAGTACAGCAACTGCAGAAAATGAATGACTCTGGAGGTGTGTGGCTGAAATAGTTAACAGCACTGTAATATCAAAAGGCAGTTCATCATAATAATTTGATGAATAAACCCCCAAATACAACCCCCAAATACAGTACATAAAAAGCAAGTCACTTTAACTCCCTGTGCCCCATGCACCAAAAACAAACAGTAGATTTTCTATACTGTATATATATACTGTTTATATATTATAAATTAATATTCATACAGTATAAACGTCCATTTTTCATGTATCTCCATGTTTTACAAATGTTTTGTAAATGTTTCTCCGATTTCAATCTGCCACAAGAATTTAATAAAGGCTGAAGTATGTATTATTGTGAGTTTTTTTACACAGGACATGCACGACTCCACTCCCTGAGGGCCGCAAACAGGCACGGGTTTCAAGGTTGCAGTGGGTGGGGGAGTGGGGGAAGTGGATGGACTGGGCGCTTCCTAAACAATATAGTAATCAGTGTGATAAGTGACACACCTTAAATACACACAATAAACCTATCACCATATAGTGTTAAATAAAATAGTGTACAGTAGCAGCTCAACTTCCTCTGATGGGATCGTTCCTAATCCCAGGATGTGAAGTATTCTTTTCTTGGGGTTGAGGAGGAGCGCTGGATCTCGTGATATGTAAAAAATATAAATATATATAGTGCAGATGGTAATTCACTGCTTTAAACAATGTAAAACATAAGAAATGAACTCACAAAAATCGTATAAAATCACTGCATGTCAGAGATCCTTCTCTCTCTGACTGGAGCCCTTTGTGTTACTGGAGTCTATATCCTCTCAGTGAAGTGGATGATATGAAAAATAAAGAAAACCACAAATAGTGCAAATAGTATGAACTATACAAATGTATTATGCACAGGTTGTCAGGAAACTCACATTTTCCATTATAAGGTTGGGTGGTGGAGAGAACCGCCGATAGAAGCAGGCTGCTGTTCGGTGCTTCACTTTCCCCTCACAGTGAAGTTCAATGTCAATCTATGCCGTCACGTCACTTCCGGTTTCGCGTCACGGGTGAGGGCGGGAAGCCAGAATGGGAGTGATCTCAGCAGTGGTTTGCCAGTCCTTCCAGGCGCAGAATCTCTCAGAACTCTAACTCTACGCGTTTCGCAACAGCTTCATTCCCTGCAGCAGGTCTCTTTTCAGTCTCACAGGGCTGTCTGTGTGTTCTTTCCCAGATCAGAAAGCAACGACGTTTCTCACCCTCTCTGTATAACTCTCAGCAGTGTGTGTCTGTAGTAATAAATAATATTCTTATAAATGTGCATTATTCATGTTTCCCCATGTTTTCCAAATGTTTTCCAAATGGTTATCCAATTTCAAGCTGCCAAAAGAACTTAATAAAGACTGCATTACTGTATGTATTATTCCTGATTATTTTTATATTTGTATTTTTTGGTTCCTGATAAAATAAAATAAATATTTATTCACTTTCCTGTGAATCATAATCATTGACAGCCACCCCTACAGTGCACCAATGAATAAGAATGTTTTGTAAATGTTTCTCTGATTTAAATCTGCCAGAAGAATTTAATAAAGGCTGCAGTACTGTATGTATTATTCATGATTATTTTTATCTTTGTATTTATTTCTACTTGATGAAATATCAGTTTACTCTCAGTTCAATCTGCCACATGAATTTAATAAAGGCTGCAGTATGTATTATTGTGAGTTTTTTATACAGGACATGCACGACTCCACTCCCCGAGGGCCGCAAACAGGCACGGTTTTCAAGGTTGCCCTGTACTGTAGCAGTAAACCATACACCTGTTGATGGTTTGAATTGCTGTGCACTTTAAATGTTTCAACATTGTACAGTGTTTGTAAATAAATGTTTTTGTACTGACTCCACCAATAAAAGAACATGTTCATTTGTCTCACATTGTTTCCATTTGCTCCTTTGACAGTGTAACACATGTCGATGCTTACTGCACTGTTTTTTTACTGCCTGACCGCAAAGCCGCAAGATCGGCAACATTGTAAAAAAAGAGCAATGAGCGCGCAATTGGCGTGGGAACTAGGTCAATTGGCATGGGAACTTCTGTTCTAGGGTACCTAGAGATAAAAAGGGTCCTTCTGCATGAGGACCAGGCGAATTTCAACCCGCTCAGACCCACAGAACGGATTATTTTACATTATATTCGCGCAATTGGCGTGGGAACTACTTAGGGCCTCGGTCAAGTTCACGGACAATTGGCATGGGAACTTCTGTTCTAGGGCACCTAGAAATAAAATTCATTTTGCCCATAGATGTTAGGCACTGTATACCACTGTACAGTATACTGTAGAAGACACATAATGAAACGATACTGAACATGTAGAATAAATGCATAGTTTTATTTTTTTGGGTTTATTACACAGTATACTGAACGGCCGGAAAACATCAGCATACAGTACAATATTATCCATCGAAATCCCCCCATTAGCCGTTTTCTTTTCTGAGGAAAAACAAAAAGAAAAGGTTTAATGTACAGTAATGGTCAGCCCCCTAAAGAAGTACCCAGCCAGCCCCACCAAAATAATACGGCAACAATACAGTACTCACCATAGAATTTCCAATTCAGCTGGCGCCGGCCCACTGCCAGTCCATCTTTCTTCATCATCCACGTCGATAGTTTGCAGCGGGACCAGTCCACCTGTAGTCAGCAGGTGAGGCTGGAAATCGCTTAGGTACATGCAAGCTTCATCAAAACTGCACGCAAAATCCGACTCAGGCTCAGGGCTGTCACGGTGCTGGTGCATTGCTTGGCAGCGACTGTCGCTTCTTAGTTTGTTTTAACACGACCCTTTGCTTTTTGCCGCCTTCATGATCATAGTTACGGGAAAAATCCAGTGATTAACACCAATACCCTCCAACAAATTGTGGCTCAATATGATGAAAACAGGGATCGCTACATAACCTTTTCCTTACTGCATGTTTACACGTATGAGGAGTTGGCGAAAATTGGTAAAAGTCATAGTTTTCGATAAAATACTGATACATTTGAGCAACTGTTGCCATCTTATCACCTGTTGCATTAATCGCGGCCCATATCAAATACGCATAACTTCTGTCGGGTTTTTGGAAAGCGGGATGCACTTGAACACTCATGGCGGGCGGCGGGTCTTTGGAGAATACTGTAACTGAAACTGGTCTTTGTCTTTCTTTAATATGAAAAGCCTAAATTGATACATTTTGCAACTCTTCCTTCAGTCTCAAGGCCAAGGCCAAGTTACAATGGCACACTGTGGTACAGTATATTTATTAAACGAAACACCTGCAAGCCGACACATTACTTATTCGGCGCATTACAATTCATGAATTTCTGCCATCTGGCGGACACGCGAAGCATTGCAGCCTATTAAAATCCCAACCATTATCAATAAAAGCATCAGCCGGGCATGACCCGTGGCTGGGAACGCAAGGTGAACGCGGCATGCGCCAGGTGAACAGCGTCGCATTCCAGGAACAAGCCAGGGACAAACCGGTGATTTGTTAGAATAAAGTCTGCCGCGGCAGTATAGTTATTTAGTATTAACAGTGTAAAATAGTCACTCATTGTTGCACACTTTCACATGTTCTTTGCAAACAAGATTCTTTCACTTTTTTTTTTTTTTAATGCGTTTTTGTTTTGCCACTGAATCATGTTTAATACGCAAGGCAGCCAAAATAATGATACTGATACATACCTGTATGTGGGAGAATAATACGTGGACACTTCTTCCTTTGTATAATGACCTTGGACAGTGTTCTGCACATAATGAAGCTTTTGATACTTTGTAAGAAGAATCATGTAAGGGATAGTTTGGGTTACTGTACTACATTCCCTGAAAACATGCCTTTTCAGATTTGTTCTTACGAAAGGCCTCCGTTTTCTTACGCTAATCTAATATATAGCGCTATTAAAAACAGGATCCAGAAAGAAGCTACTGTCTCACAGATATGTGAATATATAACAGATAACCACCCTTATTATCACTTTCATCCAAAACCTAAAGTATGGAGGAATTCGATACGCCGCACTTTATCAACCAATCCTTCTTTTATTCAAAACCCACCGTCTCTCGGAAACAGGGGTGGCTGTTGGTCAGTTTATGAATCCGGTATGCGTATGTCTGTGAATGCAAATATCAGAAGACAGACAATTGTCGGCCACAACTACCAGGATATAGGTGGCCGCTGCGGTGACTTAAATGTTCAGCCAAATTGCTATTCTTTTCAACCGGAGTTGCCCAACCAATACCAGCAACCTAACGGAGCAAGTTATTATGATAACATGCATAATACAGAGTTTGCACCACCAGCTGAAATGGTACAAAGTTACCATCTGTATCCGCCTCAGTACATTCCACAGCATTCCAACTGGTATGGAGTCAGCTACAACCCTACCCAGCTGAACACATGGAACAAGGAATTGATTGACTACAGCGGCAACCTCGCAAACACCCCTTCTATGCCTGGGCCGAATCTGACTGCAATATAATGCAGGTAACTATAAGTGTAGTCCTTTCTAAAATCTGTGAATCGCTTATTCCCGAATGACACGCATATGCGTTCCATTCAGGGCACATGCGCGTACCATACGGGAAAATACATTAACGTGTTTCTTTTACCTTTTTCGCCTTCTGATTTTCTAAACAGATCGCGGTGTGAAGATCACAATATGCCGCAACACATTTCAAAAACAAGGTAAGCTTTACTTAGCGATATACGTGACAAACGTTAAAAAGTGCTGTGCAATGGCGGGTGAAATAACAGATATTCATGCGCAGCCCTTAAATGTAAGGCCACTATGTGTCCGCCCCCTATGTGAAAAAATAATCCATTAGCACAATTAAATGTATGTTTTGTGCATAATTGCAGTACATAGATTACAAATGTGTATTTAGCATATCTCAACATTATAATGTTGTGTCTGATTCTGCTTTGACACTTACTTAAATATCATTAAAGGCAGCAGTTTAGTCGCCAACGTTTCAACTTATGCAGAATAGTTATTATTGTTTAGCATTCTGTATATAACATTTTTAGTGATAGCATGTGGCCAAACAGAACCTTGTGTACTACATGCATTTGTAGCATGTTACGTGTATTTTTCTTACAAAACCAACATACATTATATATATCTATCTCTATCCTAAAAATATTTTTTTTTTTAAAGGTGTACTGTAATATCACGTCATGATTCACGTGTAATACAGTTACAGTAGAAAAACACGAGATGAATCATTAATGTTTCATTTAAGCTGTACATTGCTGTAATTAATATTACATATCTACTTCTTTCACAGATGTGAACATCTCCGTTCCAGACAGAAGATAATGTGAATGGATGTATCCAAACACCGACCAACTGCGACCTTTTATTTCATGTCCAAAACCAGCACATGGGCACTGATGCTATGACACAAATGAAAGTGCACATGAAAATTTATTTAGAAATAAAATAATCTTCGATGATATTAGATTAGGTGAAATAATATAGAAATTTTTAATTTTTCTATATCTTTTAAATATGTGTAAACATTACAATAAAATGATTAACAAATTTTGTGTTATTGCAACATTTTTGTCAATGTCATGCTGATGACACTTTCACATGACTCTACTACAATATTTGTAATCTGTCGTGTTAAGGAATACACATTTATGGAGACTTTCACTGTAATGTATAGCTTAAATTAGAATCTACACTACTGTGAAAACACACAACAATAAACAATAAATCCTTACCCTAGCAGCTATCTGGTATGGTAATGAATCTGCATTAATGTACATTTTAATAATAGTGTGCGAGAGCAGGGGGTCACCTGAGCTTCAACGCATTGATTTCTGACTCAGAGACCCCATGCTTCCCGAGTTACAGGCCCTGGTATGGGGCATCAGAGGCCAGTGTCGCCGCCATCTTTATAGCATCCAAGACGCGACGTGGGCTCTATAAAGATGGCGGCGCCACTAGGCTCCGATGCCCCAAACCGGGGCCTGTAACTCTGAAAGCAGGGATCCCTGAGGCAGAAATCAATGCGGTTCAGCTCAGGGGACCCCCTGCTCCCGCACACTTGTAATACAAATACATGAAAGCAGCTTCATAACCATAACGGTTATTAACCGCTACAGTCATTAAGGGGTTAACCCACCCTCACCCACCATTCGGGAGGCCTACATACCCTCCCACACTAACCCCCCACCCCATGAGGCCTAACCACCCTCACCCAATACCCACAAGGGAGGCCTACCCACATACCCTTGGGGCCAATACCCCCTCCCCCCACCCCCAGTACCCACAATAAAAACAATTCACTGCCCCACAATAAACATCATTCTATTTAATAAATACATAACCCACCCCCTGTGCCCCCCCCATAAATACATGATTTATTCTTTTACATACAGGGTTCATACCACAGCCCAACGCGAGTCCCCGGCGGGCTGGCGGGTCACCTGACTGACCTACAGGGTACCAGTAACTTGTTTCACACAGGTTCTGGAGGCCTGTTGGTGGGTCCCGCTAAGCGCCATGGCCCCCAGGTGTTCTCCTTGGGACACCGTGGGCCACAATTGGGTCCCCACGGTAGGCCCGCGGATGTCTGGGAGCCCCTGGTCAGACCCACAGGTGTCTGCAGGGCCACGGGTGGTTCTCACGGGGGTCTGGGGAACTCACGTGTGCTCACTACGGGTCTGCGGTGCCCCCACTAATGTGGGACCACCGCTTCATCCCCGCACCTATGGGTCCGCGGTGCCCCCATGGATGTGGGACCACCGGTTCTTCCCCGCAGACTATGGCTCCGCGGTGCCCCCACAGCTGTGGGACCACCGCTTCATCCCCGCAGGTGTCTCCCGTGGAACCACCAGCCTGATACCCGTGATATACCCGAGGAGACCGCAGGTGGTCTCCAGAGGTCTCACGCAGAACCAAGGAACCAACACTGAATGTAAAATAAATAAACCTGACCTATACATTCAATACATACATCCCCCCCCAACACATACAGTACAATAATGTGCTAAATAACTATTATCCAGATATGGATAATAGATTATTTGCCCATTATTAAACACATAAAACATGCATTAATCAAAACATTAATTTTTAATCTTAAAATCACCACATTGCATGTTACAATAAATCCAGCATGTACACTGTGCCAATGAATGTTAACAATAACATATTCCAAACAAAATACCAATCCATCCAAACATGTATAATATTTAAACCAATCAAGTCACCATAAATCAATTAGCATTCATTCATCAAATCACTAAACAATTTACATTCCATCCATAACAATTAAACAATTAACTATTTATATCATTAAACCGAACAAGTTACCATCAGACAAAATATAAGTACCCAAAAATATACAATATACAAAAGCAAGCCTGACCCTGACCTAAAGTACACCATACAAGACCAACAATGACATCTATCTAATTATAAAATACATTACACACACATTTATGCATAGCAGCATATCCCGAAGAATTTTCCACACAGCAATCCAAGCATTTCCTATCAAACCAATTCTTACCCTGTATGTATATTTCGATCTAGACATACATACATACAGTACATACATACATACATACAGTGGAAAGAAATTTTCCACCCCAAAATAAATACTCTGATTGGCTCTAGTAGACCATGTGACAGAGGCTTTGGGGAGAACGGATGTGACGTGATGTAAGCCTGTCACATGTTACTAGAGCCAATCAGAGTTGGGATGGAGTTCCCACGCTCTGATTGGGTACCGTACCATGTGTCGTCGGACATCTGTCTTTTCATGACGTCATCTTAAAGGCAATTGAAGCACAGACATTCTAATTGGCTGTGCTTTCATTGCCTTTAAATGACGTCATTTTAATTGTTATTTTTCAGCCAAATCACATGTTTTTCATGGCCCAATCAGGACCGTGGCAAATATTTGACCAAAATGTTACATCATAGGCCTATAAAAGGCTATGTCGCCTCATTTTGAAGCCAGTCGCAGAGGAGGAATGACCTCCCCTCCTAAGAAGAAAAGAAGTGCGTGGCGGAAGAACATAGAAGACGAGGGAAAATGACGGGGGAAGACCACAAAGAAGAAAAGAAGACCCCAAGACACACGGGAACGATTACAAATAGAAGAAAGAAGACACACACGTGGATTGTAAGGGTTTATTCTTTAATGGTTACCTGTGGATCGGTTCCAGTGGTTCCGTGTCGCATGGATTTCTGTGAGTGGGTATCTAATGGTAAGTCAACAAAATATACATGTTTTTTGTGTTAATTTTACAGGTGTTTTTGATTTTGGATTCTTGTCTTTTCTTTTTTCAGTAGCATTTTATGGCCGTGAATGTATATATGTATATACATACATTCACGGACACTGAATGGGTGTATTGTATGTGATTTTGGTATGTAAATGCATTGTTTTTTAATGCTCTATTATTTGCCCTGTATGTTATGTATATCTATCTATATGGATAGACATACAGTGATAATAATTGATTGTTTAGCAAATGTTTATGTTATTTCCATGTAAGGCTAATGTATTTTTCCGCTTTTATTGGACATTGTTGTGAAGAATGTCATTTGTATTTAATTACAGGTTATTTGTAATGGCTTCTTTATGGTACTTAGATTGGAATAATGGTGGTTACTTTAAATAAGAATTCTTTTGCCAATGGTTTGGCTTTAGGAATTGAATAGGGAATTGTATAATTGATTTGTATTGTATTGTAATTGGTTTAGGAAATGGATTAATTTATTGATGGTAATTGTATTGATGTTTCTTATTTTGGATTTGATTTTCATGATGGCATTTGTGCTTAGGGGACATTGTTCATAGTGTATTTTATTGTGACATATATTTAGCAATGTCTTACATGATGCACAGATTAATTGCATCATGTAGACACTCAATGCAATTGTGTGACATTTCATATACATTTGTGTAGCTGGTGGTTTGTTGCTTTATATTTACAATTGATGCTGGATTTATTGTAACATGCAATGTGGTGTTTTTAAGATTAAAAATGAATGTTTTGATTAATGCATGTTTTTTGTGTTTAATAATGGGCAAATAATCTATTATCCATATCTGGTTCATAGTTATTTAGCACATTATTGTACTGTATGTGTTGAGGGGGGGGAAGGTGTATTGGCCCCAAGGGTATGTGGGTAGGCCTCCCTTGTGGGTAGTGGGTGAGAGTGGTTAGGCCTCACGGGGTGGGGGTTTAGTGTGGGAGGGTATGTAGGCCTCCCGAATGGTGGGTGAGGGTGGGTTAACCCCTTAATGCCGGTAGCCCTTAATAACCGCTACGGTGATTAAGGGGTTAGGGGACATTACATTGGATGTTTTTATTCTTGTGTATGTCTTGCAGCATTGGAGGGGCATGGGCAGGATGAAGATGAGGATGAAGACGGCCTTCATCGTGAATGCCTGTAAAAGGTAAGTGTAATATGTTTTTACTGTATTTATTGCATGTTATATGTATTTAAAATGGGCAAATGCATTATTATCCATATGTGGATAATAGTAATTTTGCACATTACTGTATTGTTTGTGTTAGGGGGGTGTATTTATTTATAAATACACTGGCGACACACTTTATTCGAGCTCGGCTAGTCCCACGAATTCGGGTATACCCGGGTGTATTGAGGTTTGTGACTGTTTTCTGCCCGAGTGCATTGAGGTATTTCCAGGCAGGGATTGAAGCATTTTATTCCCGCTGGCTGCAATACTGCACAGTATATATATATATACTGCATTACAATTCATGAATTTATGCCATCTGGTAGACACGCGAAGCATTGCAGCCTATTAAATCCTAATCATTATCATTTAACAGATCAGCCGCCCGTCAGCCAGGCATGAACCCAGGCTGGGAAGGCAAACGCAACGGGGCTTGTCAGAGGTGAGGAGCGGCGCATTCCAGGTATCTGCCAGGTACATACTGGGTATTTGCTCGAATAAAGTGTGTCGGTGCAGTATTGTTTATTATTTTTGTAGGTACAACATTGGTACCCCGGGACTTCCGCGGGGACCCCCGGACTCCCGCAGGGACCCCCGCTTGGTGAGCCGGGGACACCCGGCGGCCTGTTGTATGGGTTTTGCGCATGCAAAAAGGTAAACAAATAATTTTTTCTAAGTCCTGCTTTTATATCACCAGCCTTTAGCTGGTGAGCTTTATTCAGCGCAACTTTCATGTATGATCAGTTTGCGTTGCTTAGTGAATCCCGCAGAAGGGCAGGATTCAGCGCAAACAGCTGATCGTACGATCAAAGTTGGACTTAGAAAAAATTTCAAGGAAAAGCCCATTTTAGAGCGCAAAGTGCCTGTTTGCGCGGCTTAGTGATTCGCGCTCGGCGGAACTTCACGTTCTAAGAGCACTTTGCGCTCTTAAAACTACTTATCACTGCTTAGTGCATAGCCCCCACAGTGTATAAAAGGTGACTCAAATTGCATAGCCCACCACACTCTGATCTGTATCTGAACTTGCTCTTGTCCAGTTACTGCATTCATCTGCATCCATGGATCAACCCCGATTCTACGGATGCAGGAACCCACTCTCTAGTTTGACTTTTAAGGGGATCCAACAAATTCCGTGTAATAGAAGGGGTGGAGATAGGGTTAAAACCCTCTCTTCTAGAGAAATGTATTTGATACACAAATTAGATACGTTGTCCCCGATTGTTTTAAGTACGTGACATCTCCTCCCTTTTTCTATCTGTGCTGATATTGTATGCTAATTATGTGTTTCTTTTATTACAGATTTTTATTAGCTGTTTTTTAAATGTAGGGTTGTATTTTAAGTTTCATTGTTAATAAAGTTGTTGTTTTACTATTAACCTGCATTTCTACAGTCATTCTGACTGCTACACTACCCAGGTGATTGATTGATTTTTTGCCAATTGACTGACCAATGGGATGTGTTTGAGAGGTATATATTGCCTCTGGGAAATTATAATTTTATTCCCTGATGAAGTCGTTTGTACTACGAAACGCGTAGGATTATACCTTGATCTATGTGTTTTTTTTGCTATTTTACGATTTTGTGAACATTGGGCACTCTAGAGACGAGTTTTCACTCCTGTGTTGTGCTTTTTGAAATCGTGACTGTGACGTCACTCCGCAGCGCTCCACCATGGAGCGTTAGTGTTACAAACTGGAGTCATTGCAGCCAGCTAGTTTGCCACCGTTTGTGGCTGTATTGATTGGAGAACACTGTGAACCATCTGAGCCCACACTGCTTAATCCGGGGACTTCCGGAGCGTGACTGCAGGCTGCAGAACGTTCGGATTGCCTGGAGTCCAGCTAACCAGAGGGAAGGTTTCCTTAGAGGCGGTGATCGAGTGTCGGGGTGTTCGTATGAAGGAAAACATCACAGCTGCTGCCCAAGACACTTGCCAAAGGAAACAAGCTCCTGACTCCTGAACCAACAACTGCCGAGTGGTAACTTGTGTGTTGTACACACTCAATGCTTATGTCCTAGCTTCTTGATGTACGCAGAATATTTTTCCCCTATTTTAATATACACTTGTATTTTTCATACTTCACTATTTGTGTTGTGCACTGTTTTTTTGTTTCCGTTTCTCTTCTGCCGTGCCTGCCGTTACGAAAAAGCGAAAGGCGGGAGCCTTTTCCAAGTCAAAGCCAAAGCGAAAGGCCAAGGCTAATAAAGAAAACTTTCTGACGACTCCAAAGGCTAAGAAGCCTGAGCCTTATTATGTCAAGAAGAAATTCGCTGATGTAGCATTAACGCAAAACAAATGGAAGCCACCCATCCACGACGACGCTGCTCTCCCGGGGATCCCCCAAGACACCTTCTCCTGCACCCTATTCTGCCGCTTCTCTCCAGGGAACCCCCAGGACACCTTATCCTGCACCCCACGCTGCCGCTTCTCTCCAGGGAACCCCCAGGACACCTTCTCCTGCACCCCACGCTGCCTCTTCTCTCCAGGGAACCCCCAGGACACCTTCTCCTGCACCCCGCACTGCCGCTTCTCTCCAGGGAACCACAGGACACCTTCTCCTGCACCCCACACTGCCGCTTCTCTCCAGGGAACCCCCAGTACACCTTCTTCTGCACCTAATGTTGCCGCTTCTCTCCAGGGAACCCCTATCTCATCCGCTCCAGCACCCATCCACTCAGATGTCCACAGCACCCCATGCACAGGATCCAGCTCGTTAGCCCGCATGCTGAATGGTAAAAAGCGGGTAATCAGGCGGTGCACAGCTGCCGTCAGGATATGAATCAGGGAGTCCACACGCTATAGATCTAAAAGTTTATGTTTAATGAGTGCATGACAGCACAAAACAAACTGCTACAAGGAACTTCTTGACGCGTTTCGTCTCGTTGGAGACTTTGTCAAAAGAATACCTGGCATTGCCTCCAGTGACGTTCATATAGGGGGACAAGGATCTCTATTGGTTGTAAATGATTAAATCAGATGTTCAACACACCAGATAGATAATGAGATCATAAGGGTCTAAGGTAACAACACCTCTAGTTAACCCTCTCCTATATCTCACCTATAAGACGTCACACAGAGCCAATCTGCTGCAGTAATACTTACATATAGCACACACATACAGTAACCACAACATGTTTAAAACCAAAAGCTAACACTGCAAAGTAGATACATAATCTATATTGCCAGTTTTGTAGCAGAAACTGCAACATATAACATATAAAATGTATATAGCACTAAATCAACAATATCACAATTAATACAATGCTGTTATAGTACACTATGGAATAGTTGTAGAACATGTAGAGTAATATCTCTAAAAAATAATAAATTTTAATCTAATCTAATCACACAATAGAATATATATATATTTAATTATACTAAATCACACAATTATATAATAATCATAATAATGTTAATGTTGAAAAAATACTTTAAATCAAACATATAATATCACACAAATCCAATTCTAATTAAAAACTGATCTGTGACCATATATAATAATAATTTATACAAAACACAAATATTTATTAAACTAGAAAGTGTTTAAGATCCCACTCTACATTAATTCCTGTGGGATGTAATGTATTCATAGCATGTATCCAAAACATCTCCCTTGTATTAAGTTTGTTAATCCTATCTCCCCCTCTAGGGTGGATACCAACATGTTCAAGAGCTGAAAATGAAAACTTAGAAATATCTCCTTGACTACACATAGTAAAATGTCGGGATACTGGGTGCAACATATCCTTCTTTAGAATATGTCTGATGTGTTCTTGAATCCTGACTCTCACCGGTCTAATGGTACGGCCAATATAAGACATATTGCACCCACATTGCAAATGATAGATCACATAACTAGAGTGGCAGTTCATAAATTTACCAATGCGATGGATACCCTCACATGTGGGAATGTTTTTTTTAGCTCGAGCATATTTACATACTGAGCACCGCCCGCATGGGAAAAAACCTCTTGGTATATTACTAATCTGTGATCCTTGAGGATTGGCTTTAAATAAACTTGGTGAGAGGTGAGAACCTAACGTTTTAGATTTTTTATAAATAAACCTTGGTCCTCCCTGTACCATAGGTGCTATGTCTTTGTCAAGGGTAAGTATTTTCCAGTGTTTATGGAATATATCTCTGATCGCTTTAGATTGTCTACTAAAAACTGAAATGAAAGATGGACACACTGAGTCATTTTCATAATTATATTGTCTTTTGTTCTTATTATATTTCTTAGACTTAATAATCTCTTCTCTATCAAGTGAGTCTGCATATTCAAATGCTTTAATAATATCAATATCTTTGTATCCCCTTTCTTTAAAGCTATTCGCCATTTCAAGGGAACGGGTCAGAAACATATCATTATTCGAACAGAGTCTTTTTAGACGAATAAACTGAGCCTTCAGTATGCTTCTTATCAAAGCTGGAGGGTGACAACTAGTCGCACACAAAAGAGCATTTTTGGACATGGGTTTGCGAAAGATATCTGTTTGTATCTTTTTATTTGTATCTATAAAAAGTGTAATGTCTAGATAATCTAGGAGAAGGGTCACGATCTAGAACCCCTAAAAAACATTTTGAAAAGGGAAGAGATAATCATGTACCCAATAAATCCATACTAAAAAACAAAAGAGTAGACACATCTAGCTTTGACTCTGATCACTCTGAGAATGAAACAAGATCACATTCAGTATCATTCGATAGGTCAGATGATTACGGGAGGGAATATAATGACACCCATAGATCAGATCCTAAACCATCTACGTCAACTGCCTTAATGTTTTCCAGGCCACTTAAATCAGATCCTAAATTGGTTTCCAATAGTAGTTCAAAAAACTCAGTAGAACACGAAGATCAAAGAGGAAACGGGGAAACAAGAGGCAGAACGAAAAGGAAAAAATACACTTGAATGAATCAATAGATAATGTAATCAATCTCTCAGGGATTGAGTTAACTATTGATCAGTTATCCCTACTAAACCGTGGGTTGGGATTTGCACCCACAGGAAATTTTCAATTATTTAATACTGTAATTGATTTACAAAAATTTACTAGAAAGTTATCCCTAAAGAAGTTTTTTGCTCAAAGAGGTCAACCAATATCCTCTAATAAAGGTATAGAAGATTTAAGGGCTGATAATGTATGTAATGATGATCATGTATCGTTTGACTTTAAAGATCAATGTCTCTTATCCGATATGGAAGAAATGTTAGAACAACAAGGTGAATCGCTTAGTATGTCTACACAGTCATTTTTTGATTATCAAGATTCTGGGTTTAAGAAAAAATCTATTTTTTGTCCAAGTTCTCAGAGAGGACCGTTCATCACGACCTTTGAGAAACTGGTAGAACGGGACATTAAGTTGTTGAATAAAGGTTTTTCGTTTTCAAATGTAAGGAATAATAACCTCACAATCTCGGAGGTTCAACAGCTGGAGGTTTTAAAACGTGACCAGAGGTTGATTTTTAAAAAAGCAGATAAAGGAGGGGCCCTAGTGGTCCTGTCATCAGATCAATATGTGAAAGAGGCCTATAGGCAATTAAAAGATGTTACCCTTTATCAACAACTTAAATCTAATCCGACAAATGACTATCTTAAACAATATATGGAACTTTTGGACATGGGAAAGATTCTAAATGTAATTAATCAAAAAGAATTAGAGTTCTTGGCCTGCCCACATCCCGTGACACCCATATTCCATCATCTCCCAAAGATCCATAGGTCGCTGGTCGACCCTCCTGGCCGACCCATTGTGGCGAGTATTGGATCTTTGGGAGACGGGTTGTCGCGGTATGTGGATAGGTTTCTTCAACCATTGGTATATCAATTACCATCTTACATCAAAGATACAGCTAAACCCCGTTATAACGCGCCTCGCTATACCGCGATTCGGTTATAACGCGGTTTTCCCGTGGCTCCCGTTTTAAAAAAAAAAAAAAAAAAAAAAAAAAATTTTAATTTTTAAAAAAATTTTTTTTTTTTTTTTGCACACTGCACACACTGCACACACTGACACTGCACACACACTGCTCATTGCTCACACTGCACACACACTGCTCACACTGACACACACTGCACACACTGCACACTGCTCATTGCTCACACTGCACACACTCACACACACTTACACACACTCACAGACACTCACAGACACTCACACACTCACACACTCACACACACACAGCAGGCTAAAATTGATTCATACAATTCTAGCAGTTCCCATTTACTGAATAGCAAACTCCCATTTATAGTTATTCCTACATCTATAGCACACTCCCTTTCAATAATTTGTTTATACACCTATTGCAGGCATCCAGCAACTTTATTCATTCATACGCCTGTAACAGGCTTTGATTCATTCTCTCTCACACCTGTAAATGGCTCCCAATTAATGTTTACACCTACACTGTATAGCAAACGTCCACGTATTCATCTATAGCAGTTTTTCCTGTATTGATTTATTCTGCCTTTGTAGGGTTACCTTATGCTTTAGTGTCTGTTCAAACAATAATACTGAACACACAGGCAGAATTGTGATGTGGAAGTGTGTGTGGCAGCCTGTCATATCAGAGAATTGCAGACCAGTTTGTAGTTACAAAGGTCCAGGGCACATGACACTCAGATGTTGCACAGCTATCAGGTAATCTGTAATTGTATTGCTGTACTAATGTACAAAATAACACGAACAGGATATAACAATCAGAGTGCCTCACTGCACTGAAAATTAAGTATTATAGGGAATGGGGTCACAATCTGAAATTTTTTGGCTACCACCTCAAAGTGGGGTTACACAACATGGACAGCCCACACCAGTCATTCAATATGATTGCCACATGGTTTAAATGTCACTCACTACTGTACTTAAGGCAGTTTGTTATTTCCAGCATAAATAGCATCCAACACTTCAGTGGCTTTGAAATCACAACTATTAACTTAAATGCCATTCTCCGGATCAGAAGACATTTGTTAATTGCTGACAATTATAAAAAGCACAACAGGATACTGCATGATGCAATGACAACATGCCACAGTCACAAGACTGCAAGACGCAATGACAATACACAACCATACATGCACATAGCACTGCATGATTTAACAGCAGAACACACGACACAATAACAGACAAAACGACACATGGCACTGCGTACACAATCACTCCACACTGTTTGAGACAAACACACACAGTGGTTGGCATTACCCGCAGCATTGTGGTGCAGGATGGTGGGAGGCATGGTGCAGACTATAGTTCGGCACACAGGGGGTAGGAGATGATCAACAAGGCTCAGCACAGTGCAGCGGTGCAGGAACAGCGTGTCAGATCCCTGCTCTCGCTGGACACATGGCTCATACAGCTGGTGCAGACCGGAACTGCTTCATGTGCGAAATGTCTGACTTACTAATACTGAGCATGCGCAGTTGCTTTAAAAGTGCACGACATAGAGAGATGCGCATGCGCGGCTGGCTGGTGATGGACGCTTAGTCACTCAGCTCCACCAACCGCCGGCATAATAAAGATAATAAATCAGACTAAAACCGACTTCGGATAAAAGCAAAAAAGCAATACGTGAACGTAAATACACCCCGATCCGGCAAATAAGCCCTAGACCCTGATGGCGGCAACGAGGCAGAAAGCCCGACGCAAGTCGGATGTCAGGGCCTACTTCACGGGACAAAGTAAGGCAGGGGCCGCGGAGATGTCAGCGGTGTCGGACTCCGATTCCGCCCAGGATGCTGAGGGATCAAGAGCAGCGGCGGAACAATCCAAAATTATTAAAAAGGAAATCTCCAGGCTCTTGGTGGATCTGAAATCCTTTTTCAGGGGGGAGGTGGAGGGGCTCCGGCATGATCTTATGCAGATCGGGACCAGAACCAACGACTTGGAGGAGCGCATGGAAGCTAGCGCTAACTCACAGCAGGAAACAAACACCCGTATACAGGCCCTAGAACAGAGGGTGATGGAATTGGAGGCCCGCCAGGAAGACGGAGAAAACAGGGATAGGAGGAACAACTTGAGAGTCAGGGGGATACCGGAGGAGATCTTGGACCCGGAGGCGCTGCTGACACGCTGGATGGCCTCCATCCTGCCGGATAAGCCGGAATCTGACTTCAGGATGGACAGGTGCCATAGAGCCCTGCGCTCTAAGCCACTGGCCTCAAATCCCCCTAGGGATGTGATCCTCCGCCTCCACTACTTCTCCGTAAAGGAGGAGGTGGGAAGGATAGCCCGGGCCACCCCCCATATCACCTTTGAGGGGGTCACCCTCACAGTATATCAGGACCTGTCGCCCCTCACTCTGGCTCGGCGAAGAGCTGTAGGCCATGTTACACGGGCACTCAGAGACAATGAAATAAGATACCGCTGGGCTTTCCCCTTTGCCCTGGTGGCCACGAAAAATGGAAGACCCCACGTCCTCAAACATCCTTCGGAGGGGGCATCCTTCCTGAAAAAGCTTGGAGTGCAGGGAAATGTGGCTAACTCCACAGAGGGGGCCCAACAAGGTCCCAATGCGGACTCCCCGCCAAGACGTCAGGGTCCCTCTCCCCCAAAAGATAAGAGCCTAAACAGAAAAGATGGGAGCGGGAAAAGCCCTTAAAACAAGGAAGGGAATAAAGTCAGCATAGTTCTGTTACGCTTGTTGCGTTTTTTCTTTCCAACCAGTTATTACCCTTCAAGACTGCCAAAATGTTACCCCAAGGACTACTAAGGCCGGAGAGGGAGACCAAGGACAGAAGGCCTCAAATGGCGGCCGTTAATCTCAACTAACACAGATCTGGACGAACCAAGATGGCGTTTCCTTACCTATCTGAGCGGGAAGGTGGGGATGAAGCGCGAAGACTTCCATGGCGGCGCAGCTTTTGGCAGGATGGAATGCTCCGGCAACGGGACCCGCCCAGGGAGCTGCCCCCGGACCAGCCCTCTCTCCTCGGAGGCCCGCCTGTGAATGAGAATGGCCCGCCCAGCTCGGTGACGTCAAAGCGTTGGATCTCGCGAGAACGCTGGAAGGGAAGGCAATGGAGCGCCAGGAGGGAGTGACGTCAAGAGGACGGCGACGACCCGGATGTGCTGCGGGGCTCCTCGGCGGAGGCACGCGAGATCCGCCGCCGGGGAGAAGCTCCGACACAGGAGGGACAAAGGGGACATGGGCGATGGTGGGGGGCAGGAGAGCGGAGGTCTCGAGGACGGTCGGGGGGGTCCCGAGGGGGAGGGGGGGAAGGAAAGTGAGAGGCGGGCGGTAGGAAAGAAGGCAGATTCCCACCCGATAGCATGGAGCCACAGAGGGACGCTAAGGGCCACAGAGTCCACTAAAAAGGATTAAGTCCCAGCGTTAACAGGCAGTCAAGGGAAAAATTATCCCCGGGAGGGAAGCGAGGGGTAGGTAGGGCACAAGAGTCTGCAGGTGGGGATAGCAGAAACGGAGGAAGGACAGAATTGAAGGGTTAAAGTAGTTCAGAGTTTTGGGAAGTAGTATAGAGAATGTCGAGGGGGAGAGAGTAGATTATAGAGGATAATTAGGGTTTACACTAGGTTTGGGTGGGGGTGGAAAGGGAAAAAAAAAAAAAAAAAAAAAACACAAAAAAATTGCCCAAACACGACAGTAGTTCAGAGTTAGAGGTTAGGTTTTAGTTTAGCATAACTGCCGGCGAGGGGGGGGAGTACCCACCACTCTGCCTGCAGGCATGTGCATCCAATCCAGGAGATGGGATAAAACCCACCTTCCTGGCAAAGACCCGGTTGTCCGTGGCTGGTCTCAGGAGCCACGGAGGTGGACCAAGGGGGGGAGAGGTCCAGGAAGAAAAGATCACAGCCGGGCATTGAACCCGAGGTCTCTTAGGACCAATACGGTTCTTGTTATTTCTATATGTGATGTATATATGTTATTTTCCCTCATGTTTTCTCCCCTCCCCATCCCAGCCCCAACAGGCGTCAGACGGAACCCGCTCGGGAAGGGCAAGCACCACGGCTCGCAAGCCCATCAGGAGCCCCAGGACAGGGGTAAGAGTAATTACGCCTATACACCCTATCTGCACACACAACTTATCTCAATATGGCGGTAACCTTTATATCACAAAACGCCAAAGGGCTTAATAGTCCACACAAGCGGAGAGTCGCCTTCGCGGAGTTCAGGAGGAGAGGGGCTGAGGTGGTCTTTCTTCAGGAGACACACTTCAGTTCTAGACACAGCCCTAAATTTATAGACTCACACTTCCGTCAGTTTTTCTTGGCGTCAGGGGAGGAAAAAAAGAGAGGGGTAGCTATATTAATAAACAATAACACCCAATTCCAGGTCGAGAAGATCAAAAGGGACCCCGGGGGCAGGTATATCGTGCTGATTGGGCTCCTCAAACAGACCAGAATTACATTGGCATGTATATACGCGCCTAGTGAAGGACAAACAGATTTCTTTAACGCTTTCTTTCAAAAGCTGCAACAGTGGGCCGAGGGTCATATTGTTTTGGGAGGGGACTTTAACACGGTACTCAACCCTAAGGTCGATCGCACGACACCCCAACAGTCTAGAAGGCAAGTAGGTAACACTGCACTTCTGAGGGGACTAAGACAAACTGGCCTAGTAGATATTTGGAGAGAGCAGCACCAGGGTGAACGCAGCTACTCCTTTTATTCCCATCCCCATGACAGTTACAGTAGGATTGACCACTTCTTTGTATCGGGCAGAATGGTCCCACAAATCTCCGACACAAACATACACGATATTACATGGTCGGACCATGCATCGATTGAGCTTAGATGCACTCAAATTGGATTTGTCAGGCCGGGAGCAAATTGGAAGCTAAACAAATCAATAATTAAAATCCCGGAAATACAAAAAAAAGTCAAAACCGAGATATCAGCCTACTTCAGGATAAATAGTGGCAGTGTGGATTCCCATTCTCTGTTATGGGAGGCTCATAAAGCCACGATCCGTGGGGTCTTAATCAGCATAGCTGCAAGTAGAAAAAAGAAAAAGGAAGCCAAATTAACGCAGCTCTATAAAAGGTTACATGAGCTCTCTACACTACATAACCGGACAGGTAGAGAGGATACCCTGAAGGAGTTGAAGGATGTTAGGATTGAACTGAACCTCCTCCTTACCTCCAGGGCTGAGAAAGACATGAGTTGGACTCAGAGGAAGTTTTATGAGAAAGCTAACAAACCGGATACTATGCTGGCTACCAGACTCCGAAACCGGAAACCAAATTTTAATATTCAGTCTATCAAAACAAGTGGGGGCCAGTGTTCCTCAAACCCTAAAGTCATAGTGGGGGAGTTTGCGAAATTTTACGCACAGCTATACAATGGGGAGAAGGTGGTCCACAATGCAAGGACAAGTAGTAAGCTACGGAAATTCCTGGCAGACGCGGCTTTGCCACAATTGACCAGATTGGAGCGAGAGGCACTACAGAGCGACTTTACGAGGGAGGAATTGGAGGCGGTAGTAAAAAACCTAAAAGCGTCAAAAGCCCCGGGCCCGGATGGGTTCTCCAATCTGTACTATAAAAAATTTATTGGAGTTCTGGCTCCTCACATGCTCCAGTTATTCAATGGAGTGCTAGCAGGGGAGCCCTTTCCGGGACAGATGCTCCAGGCGTCAATTTCAGTAATTCATAAAGAGGACAAAGATCCCACTAGCTGCCAGAGTTACAGGCCAATATCATTAATAAATACAGATGTTAAAATCTATTCTAAATTACTGGCCAATAGATTAAATATAATCCTGCCGAGGCTTATCCACCCGGATCAAGTTGGCTTTATAAGAAATAGACAAGCGGCCGACAACACTAGAAGGATTGTTGATATCATAGACTTTATAGAAGCCAAGGAGATCCGAAGTGTGGCCCTAAGCCTAGATGCGGAAAAGGCCTTTGACAGGATTGATTGGCCATACCTGGAGTCCACGCTTGGAGCATTTGGGTTTGGGGGTATATTCCAACAGGCAGTCAAGGCTTTGTACACGGCACCAACAGCTAGGGTGGTCCACCAAGGATACCCATCAGATCCTTTTCCAATTAAAAGCGGCACGAGACAGGGGTGTCCGCTTTCGCCCCTGCTCTTCGCCCTATGCATCGAGCCACTTGCAGCACAAATTCGGAACAACGCTGATATCTCTGGGGTGCAAATCCACTCACAGGAGCACAAAGTGGCTTTGTACGCAGATGACATCATTCTAACCCTTACTAAGCCGCTCGTCTCGCTACCCAATCTGTTCGAGCTTCTAGAGCGGTTTGCCCAGATCTCAGGCTTTAAAATAAATCAATCCAAATCAGAGGCCTTAAGCCTCAACATGCCAAGAGAGATGGAGAAGCTGATAGAACTCAATTTCGGGTTTAGATGGCGTCCTTCCTCCATGAAGTACCTAGGAGTGCAGATTACAAAACGGATAAGCTCCTTATATTCGGCTAACTATCCCAAACTGCTGAGGACTCTAAAAAAAGAGCTGCAGGATTGGAAGGCATATGGTATTTCCTGGTTAGGGAGGATCTATAGCGTCAAGATGAACGTCCTTCCCCGGATTCTATATCTGTTTCAAACTCTCCCGATTCCCGTGGTAAGAGCAGACATTACAGGGCTTCAAAAATCAATATCTCAATTTATTTGGAATGGTAGAAAACCACGTATTAAAGTAAAAACGATGCAGAAAGCTAAGGAAGCTGGTGGCCTAGCGGTTCCGAGTGTTATTTCCTACTACAAAGCGGCACAATTGTGCCAAATTACGCAGTGGCACGGAGATCCTGGGCTGAGACGGTGGGTGGCGCTGGAGAGGGAGGTGTGCGCCCCGCTGGAGCTCATGGACCTGATCTGGTACCCGAGGAAACGGGTGAGGGATATTCTCATTCCACTGACCTCTGTACTCAACTCACTCTCGGTCTGGGAGGCTTCCAAAGATACCAGCTCATTAACCTCCAAACATACTCTGATGGCACCTTTATATGGCAACCCGGACTTTGCTCCTGGCCTGACAGATAAGAGCTTCCCGCTCTGGCGTAAATCGGGGGTTAGACGGTTGAAGGACCTGGAGGTTAAAGGAAAGATCAAATCCTTCGAATCATTACAGTCGGAAACAGGCATTCCTAACACGGATTTTATGAAATACCTCCAGGTCAGGGCATATTATAAAGCACACCCGGTGAGACCACCGCTGACGAATTTTGAGAAGCTCTGTGTGCGCGGGACAGGCACAAGGGGACTGATCTCTGCCTTGTACAGAGAGGTGGTCAGTACTGACACAGACAGGACAGTCAAACCCCGTTTTATGGTTCAATGGGAAGAGGATCTCCAGGGCCAACTAGAGGACGAGGACTGGGCCGCGGTATTTAAGGCCGCGGCCACTAGCTCCATCTGCACAACATTGAAGGAGAACTCGTATAAAGTATTACTACGTTGGTATCTCACCCCAGTTAGATTAGCTAAATTCAATCGGGGATCTTCCCCGCTCTGCCCCAGGCAGTGCGGGGAACAAGGGGATCTGGTTCACATGCTGTGGTCTTGCCCGAAAATAGTGCCGATCTGGACCCAGATCCGAGATTGGCTGCAGAGGATCTTCTTAGGGCTCCAAATTCAGCTGGACCCGTGGCTATTTTTATTAGGTAAACCTACGAATGAGGTATCGCGGTCGGGTAACAAGCTGATAGCACACTTTGCTACCGCTATGAGGTGTGAGACCGCAGCAGTGTGGAATCAGAATGCGATTCCTTCTATAGACAAAATCAGGAACAGAATTTGGTTCATTTGCCGAATGGAGAAGTTGACGAGTTTAGTCAACGATTCGGCCGATAAATTCTAAAAAGTCTGGTCACTGTGGTTGGCCCAGACCGATATTCAGGGGATGAATGAGGCCACAATATGGCTTTGATAGATGGAAGTGGGTTCTCCTTGGATGCTGGGCGGGGAGTTGCACGGGACGTTCGGACGGCAGGGATCCCCCAGGGTTGTAGTATTATCCCAACGGGAACGAAGTCGAAAAGCGGATGCGGAGTTGGCTCAGGGCTCTCTGCGAGGTGGTCAAAAGCAGGGTGATAGCAGTGGCGGCTCAGGTCATCGGATCATCAGGTGGTGTGAGTCTCGGCTACGCCTCTCCCTCCCTACCCCCCCTCCTTCCCCCCCTATCTCTCCGTAGATGTTGTATGTCTGTCAATGTCTTGTCCTGTGGGTCTCCCCAAAGTGCGTCCGTCATTTGAAGTTTGTCCTTGCAAGTTAAGTGTATACATGGAATAATTATCAACGTAATGTAACCAAATGGTTGTATGCACTAAAAACCAATAAAAACAAAGTTGAAAAAAAAAAAAAAAGTGCACGACATCACACACACTGCTCATTGGACACACTGCACACACACTGCACACTGCACACACACTGCTCATTGCTCACACTGCACACACACTGCACACTGCACACACACTCCTCATTGCTCACACTGCACACACTGACACATTGCACACACACTGCACACACACTGCACACTGCACACAATTATTATATAGAAATGAACAGACAACTGCACTTTAACAGATGTATTTTGCCTGTACACTTACGCACACACACTCACAGACACTCACACACACTCACACACACTCACACACACTCACACACACTTACACACACTTACACACTCACAGACACTAACACACACTTACACACACTCACACACACTTACAGACACTCACACACACTCACACACACTCACACACACTTACACACACTTAGACACTCACAGACACTCACACACACTCACACACACTTACAGACACTCACACACACTCACACACACTCACACACACTTACACTCACAGACACTCACACACACTTACACACACTCATACACACTCACACACACTCACAGACACTCACACACACTTAAAGACACTCACAGACACTCATACACACTTACACACACTTACACACTCACAGACACTCACACACACTTACACACACTTACACACACTTACACACACTCAGACACTAACACACACTCACAGACACTTACACACACTAACACCCACATACACACACCCATATACACACACACACTTTCTCTCCCATATATACATACACACACACACTCTCTCACTCTACACAGACGGGGGGTGGGGTCGGAGCAGAGGAAAGGCCGCGACCAGCACCACCACCCGCTCCCCCCCTCCTCCCGCGCAGGCAGCGGGAGCGCCAGGGACAGCGGTGGGGAGAAGAAACCCCCCGCTACCACCTCCATGCAGGCAGCGGGATCTGAGGTAAGCGGCGACCTGAGGGACATCCCCGCTCCCATCTCCTGCCCCGCGGCCTGTCCCGCGGTGACAGGGGGAAGCGGGGACAGGAGGGACATCCCCGCTCCCATCTCCTGCCCCGCGGGCTGTCCTGCGGTGACAGGGGGAAGCGGGGAGCGGAGGGACATGCCCGCTCCCATCTCCTGTCCCGCGGGATGAATATGCGCTAAAGCGCGGCGGCCATTTTTTTTTCCGCGACCCCGTTAGTAACGCGGTGGTCTCGGGGTGGACCCCGAGACCCGCGTTATAACGGGGTTTAGCTGTACCATTTGTCCGGATTGCTATGGATCTAGTAGGACCCCTACTAAAGTCTGCTAGGGGGCATCAGCATATATTGGTAATATTAGATTATGCCACCCGATATCCGGAGGCAGTTCCCCTACGTAGCACCTCTGCTAAAAACATAGCAAAATAGTTAATAGTTCTGTTTACCCGGGTCGGAATTCCTAAAGAGATCTTAACTGACCAGGGAACACCATTTATGTCCCAAGTAACAAAAGAGTTATGTAAACTCCTAAAAATCAAGCATCTCAGAACCTCAGTCTATCATCCACAAACAGATGGTTTAGTGGAACGATTCAATAAATCCTTAAAGAGCATGTTACGCCAGGCGGTCGATAAGTTGGGAAAAACTGGGATTGTATGTTACCATACCTGTTATTTGCCATTAGGGAGGTTCCCCAATCATCCACAGGCTTCTCCCCGTTTGAACAATTGTATGGCCGACACCCAAGGGGCTTACTGGATATAGCCAAAGAGACTTGGGAACACGAGGTACCCCATACAGAAGTGTAATAGAGCATGTTGCCCAGATGCAGGACCGCATAGCTGCAGTCCTACCTATAGTGAGGGAACACATGGAAAAAGCTCAAGAGGCCCAGAGGTATACGTATAATAAGGGTGCTAGGGTCAGATTTTTTTTTCCAGGCGATAGGGTACTAGTTCTGGTTCCCACCGTAGAGAGTAAATTCCTTGCTAAGTGGCATGGGCCATATGAGGTCTTGGAAAGAGTGGGAGAAGTAAATTACAAGGTGAGACAGCCAGGTAGGAGGAAACCTGAGCAAATTTACCATATAAACTACTTAAGCCCTGGAAAGATAGAGGTCTTCTTAACCCTAGTACCCCCAGGTCCGTCAGAGAATTGAGAAACTGACCCAGAGGGGAGGGACATGCCCGCTCCCATCTCCTGTCCCGCGGGATGAATATGCGCTAAAGCGCGGCGGCCATTTTTTTTTCCGCGACCCCGTTAGTAACGCGGTGGTCTCGGGGTGGACCCCGAGACCCGCGTTATAACGGGGTTTAGCTGTACTTCAGATTTAATTAGGTCCATTAGAGACCTGGAATGGCAGCGGGGATACAGGTGGGTCACACTTGATGTGGCCTCCCTGTATTCCATCATTTCACATGAACAGGGCATACACGCACTTCAACATTTTTTACATTTGTCAGAATTATCAGTCACTTTGAGCACTTTTTTATTGGAATCAGTCACTTTTTTATTAACACACAACTATATTATGTTTGATTCACAATATTATTTACAAAAATTAGGCACAGCTATGGGTTCTTCTTTCGCTCCTTCTTATGCGAATCTTTTTATGGGTCTTTGGGAATCACGTCCCATTTATCACGACTCTAATTCATTTCGTAGTCACATCATCTTTTACAAACGCTTCATTGATAATCTTATTTTGGTGTGGGATGGGGATTCGGATTCACTTTTCACTTTTATTAATACACTTAACACTAACAAGTATAATTTAAAATTCACACACAGAAAATATTCATCATATACTGTAGATTATCTAGACATTACACTTTTTATAGATACAAATAAAAAGATACAAACAGATATCTTTCGCAAACCCATGTCCAAAAATGAGTTGTCACCCTCCAGCTTTGATAAGAGCATACCGAAGGCTCAGTTTATTCTTCTAACAAGAACTCTGTTCGAATAATGATATGTTTCTGACCCGTAGAAAGGGGATACAAAGATATTGATATTATTAAAGCATTTGAATATGCAGACTCACTTGATAGAGAAGAGATTATTAAGTCTAAGAAATATAATAAGAACAAAAGACAATATAATTATGAAAATGACTCAGTGTGTCCATCTTTCATTTCAGTTTTTAGTGGACAATCTAAAGCGATCAGAGATATATTCCATAAACACTGGAAAATACTTACCCTTGACAAAGACATAGCACCTATGGTACAGGGAGGACCAAGGTTTATTTATAAAAAATCTAAAACGTAGGTTTCTGACCTCTCAACACAAGTTTATTTACAGCACCAATCCTCAAGGATCACAGATTAGTAATTACACAGAGGTTTTTCCCATGCGGGCGGTGTTCATTATGTAAATTGCGCGAGCTAAAAAAACATTCCCACATGTGAGGGTATCCATCGCATTGGTAAATTTATGAACTCCACTCTAGTTATGTGATCTGTCATTTGGCAATGTGGGTACAATATGTCTTATATTGGGCCGTACCATTAGACCGTGTAAGTCAGGACTTCAAGACACATCAACATATTCTAAAGAAGGAAATGTTGCCCAGTATCCCGACATTTTTCTATGTTAGTCAAGGAGTATTTCTAAGTTTTCATTTTCAGCTCTGAACAGTTGGTATCCACCCTCGAGTGGGGAGATAGGATTAACACTTAATACACGGAGATGTTTGGGATCATAGCTATTAATAATATAACACTGCAAACCAACGAAACATTCACAGTAATAGACATAGGAGACATCTTAAAACTTTCAAGTTTAATAATATTTGTGTTTTGTATAAATTATATTATTATGGTGCACAGAATAACTATTTAAATTAGAATTGGATTTGTGTGTATTATATGTTTGATTTAAAGTATTTTTCAACCATTAAATATTATGATTATTTATAATTGTGTGATTTAGATAATTAAATAATATATATTCTATTGTGTGATTAGATAGATTAAAATTTATTATTTTTTAGAGATATTACTCTACATGTTCACACTTTCCATAGTGTACTTAACAGCATTGTTTAATTGGATATGTTGACTTTTGCTATATACATTTATATGTTATATGTTGCAGTTTCTGCTACAAACAGCTGGAAAGATTTGTGTTTTCAAGTGTTGGTTAAACAATGAGAGGTTGAACTGGCCATACTGAATTATGTTATCTACTTTGCAGTGTGCTTTGTTTTAAACATGTGTATGTGTGCGTATATGTAGTATTACTCAGCAGATGGCTCTGTGTGACGTTTTTAGGTGAGATATAGGAGGGTAACTAGAGTGTTGTTACCTTAGACCTTATGATCTCATTATCTATCTGGTGTGTTGAAAATCTGATTTAATATTTAAAACCAATAGAGATCCTTGTCCCCCATATGAAACGTCACTGGACAATGCCAGGTCTTCTTTTGACAAAGTCTCCAACGAGACGAAACGCGTCAAGATTTCCTGTAGCAGTTTGTTTTGTGCTGTCATGCACTCATTAAACATAAACTTTTAGATCTTATGCTTGTGGACTCCCTGATTCTATCCGGACGGCAGCTTGTGCCCCGCCTGATTACCCGCTTTTTACTGTCTTACCTGCATGGGCTGGAGCACGCATCACAGTACCCGGATCAGAGTACCTTTAAATTCAACCACTGATCGGAAGGCGACGTGTCAAGATTGTGAGTACATACCCCCTTTTTTCTCCCCGCAGTGCGACTGCTCGTTGTGTGTGACCCTGGGACAGTGAGGGTAGTGGCGGGGGACTGCGGTGTGTGTTGCCAGTCATAGTCTCCTGGCTGGAGACACGGCACCGCGGTTCATATCTATCCCCCTTACCACTTCAATACCCCGTCCAGCAGAAGAACTGCTATCACACAGAGCACATACAGGGCTTATTTATACTCATTATCCATTGGACTCTGAATGGGAACTGTTTATTACATGGTTTATCCAGTGGACTTCGTCTGGATTATATGTAGTGATTATTTGTGCACAATTCTGGCAGCATCAGTCATACCCTGAAGTAATTCTGGGACACTTTGAACGCATGTTGAATGGGTTTAATGTCAATATCCCTGAGAACACTATGCTGGTGAAGATAGATCTTCTTTTAGAGACCATGCTAAATATGGATCTATGGATGGAGAAGATGGATAAGCAGATGGAGAAGATGGATAAGCGCATGGAGAAGGTAGAGACTGACATAGCGGTGATTCATAGTTTGCTTAGAGTTCCTGCTCCTGAATGTCGGACACAGGAGCAGGAGGGTGGCATGGATGGGACCTTGAACCTTCCATCACCAAGCGCACCTCCTCCATCAGTAGAATATGTGTTCATGTATGCCGTTGACGAGGATGACATGACAACCCCGTCAAGACCACGCCAGGAGACAACACAGATAAGGCGACCAAGACAGGAGGAAAGCATCCTTCCAGACCACCTACCCTAGCCCGCTGCCTCAAGCACATCCGCTCCCAGAAGCACACCCGCTCCCAGAATCCCACCCACACACGCTTGCATTGAGACGGTGCCCGACATCATCTTGCGCGACATGTCTTAGCAAGTCAGGGAGAAGTATAGGCTTGCAAGTGGTGGTATAGCCCAGAAACATGCCATGTACATCTTCAAACACCATGTGAGTTATGAGTTGTACTGCGGGTGAAACCCACAATGTCAATTATGAAGGGAGTCACGTCAAAAAGGCTCTTCCTGAAAATTTAAGAAAAACTATTGTGGAGGAATTGCGGCGCTATTATTTCATTACCGATCATTTAATGAGAATCGTGAGAGACTCCATAAATGGCATTTTGCGGCATACAAGGCATCGTCCCTGGAAGGACAGACTGGTGAGGATCGAATTCTCTGCGTGATTGTTCTCCTGTTCAAAAGTTATAAATAAATGTTTTTACTGTACTCCAATAAATAAAATGTTGATTCTTTTAAATTGTCTTTATAAATAAATGTTTTTACAGTACTTATTCCATAAACCTGCAAATGTTTTTACTAACTGTTGTGGCCCCTCCTATCCTCCAACTTACCAGGAAAAATGCGGGGATGTTTTCTGACTGTCACGGGCCTTCTCCGCACTGCCCGAAATCAGCTGATAGCGCTAATAGCGCTAGATAATGAAAGCGCTTAGCGCTAAACAATAGAAATGCCCGCAAACGCCCAAAACGTCCGAAAACGGCCCCCATCAGCCCGCATCAGCCCGCGATTTGCCCGCAAAAGGCCGCAGGAGAATAAAGGTAGCCGCCACTGTAGTCCAATAAATAAAATGTTGATTCTTTTAAATTGTCTTTATAAATAAATGTTTTTTACAGTACTTATTCCATACACCTGCAAATGTTTTTACTTAGTCCAATAAATAAAATGTTGATTCTTTTAAAGTCTTTCATTGTGTCGCCTTTTAAAACAAAATACAGTGTTTTCTAGAACAGTACTGTACAGTAAGTTAGTCTGGATGTCACAGTTAATTTTCCTTTTTGGCTTATGTCATTTTAAATTCCTTTCTTTTTTTCCCCCTGCATCTGCGGATTTGTGTAAAGTTTGTATCTACTGTATGAGTTCATTACACTTGGAGGAACTTACCCTCCACCAGGTGTATAAGATAAGTGTTTCTGAGCTCCTATTGGCTACTCCGTGGGGCAGGTTGGGTATTTTAAGCTCAACTGTTCGTGTGTCATTTGTACGCTTTGATAAAGCGTGGTTAGCCGTGCGAAACGCGTAAGAGTGTGTTAATGTTGCTTCCTATGCCAATAAAGCTTTTGTAGTGATTCAGTTGTCCCGGTCGGTTACTTCATCGGGCAGATGCTCCGCCTCATCCTCTCTTGTATCCTGTACAGTAAGTAATGGTGGTTAATTACTGTAGTAAACACAAGAATTACTGTAGAACAGGCCTGCACAATTCGTAAAGTGAGAAGGGCCGAACTGCTCCAAGGAAAAAAAAATGGGCCGCACGGGTAAAATCTCTTCATCATCATCGTCGTCGTATTGTCGTCGTCGTCGTCATCGTGCGGGCGCCGCCTCAGCATCCTCTATTCATCATCAAACATCATCACATCATCATACACATCAACATCATCTCATCATCAATCATCATCATCATCAGCATCACATATATCATTCATCATCAGGCTATCTCCCTCCAGCTACTCTCATCTCATCCTGCACCTCACTCCTTCTCCCCCCTGAACCTCACATCCCTCTCCCCCATCCGTTCTCCACCTGCACTTCCATCACACTTCCCCCCCTGCACCTCCCATCACTCTCCCCCCTGCACCTCACATCCCTCTCCCCCTGCCACTAGCATTTCCCTCACCTAACATATCTCCCCTACCCCACCCACACACAACCCCCCTCTTGCCCCATCACATTCCCTATCCCCCCTGCAACTCCATCACTCTTCCCCTCTGCACCTCCCCACTTCCACCCTGCACTCCCAAACTCTCCCCCATGCACCCCCATCACTCTCCCCCCTGCACCTCACATCACTCTCCCTCCTGCACCTCACATCACTCCCCCCATGCACTACCATCTTCTCCCCCCGCGCCTCCCATACTCTCCCCCTGCACCTCCTATCACTCTCCCCCTGAACCCTCACATCCCTCTCCCCCCTGCAACTCCATCAACTCCCCTTTGCACCTCCCATCACTCTCCCCCTGCACCTCCATAACTCCCTCCTGCCCCCCCATCACTCTCCCCCCCTGCACCTCACATAACTCTCCCCCTAGCACCTCACATCACTCCCCCCCATGCACCTAACATCCTTCTCCCCCCATGCACCCCATATATCCCCCTGCACCTCACATCACTTCCCCCTGCACCTCACATCACTCTCCCCCCGGCACCTCACATCACTCCACCCCTGCACCTCACATCACTCTCCTCCCCTGCACCTCACATCACTCTACCCCCTACACCTCACAAGGAAAACAGAGTCGGCTGCACGGGTAAAACAGCAATTATTATTCATAATAACACATTTATTTACGATGTTTACTTGAAACAAAATTACATTTCAAATACTTTCATTCAAATTAAATTAATTTGCCCATATCAGCAGCCCCCACAGCCCATATCAGCAGCCTCCCACAGCCCATGTCAGCATCCCCCCCATGTCAGCATCCCCCCCATGTCAGCATCCCCCCTCCCATGTCAGCATCCCCCCACCCATGTCAGCATCCCCCCCATGTCAGCATCCCCCCTCCCATGTCAGCATCCCCCCCATGTCAGCAATCCTCCCCATCAGCATCCCCTCCCATGACAGCATCCCCCCGTCCCATGTCAGCATCCCCCCCATGTCAGCATCCCCCTCCAAGTCAGCATCCCCCCTCCCATGTCAGCATCCCCCTTCACCCTCCCATGTCAGCATCCCCCCAATGTCAGCATCCCCCCCAATGTCAGCATCCCCCATCCCATGTCAGCATCCCCCCATGTCAGCATCCCCCCTCCCATGTCAGCATCCCCCTCCATGTCAGCATCCCCCCAATGTCAGCATCCCCAATGTCAGCATCCCCCTCCATGTCAGCATCCCCCCTCAGTCGCACCCCCTCCCATGTCAGCAACCCCCCTCCCATGTCAGCATCCCCATCCCATGTCAGCTTTCCCCTCCCATTTCAGCACCCCCATGTCAGCATCCCCCCCATTGTCAGCATATCCCCTCCTATGTCAGCATCCCCCCCTTGTCAGTATTCCCCCCCATGTCAGCAACCCCACCCATGTCAGCATCCCCCCCCCTTGTCAGCATCCCCCCCCTTGTCCGCATCCCCCCCCCTGGTGTGGTTTGAATGGGCTCCCACTGGTGTGGTTTCAATGGGCCCCCTCCCCCCGGTGTGGTTTGAATGGGGCCCTCCATGCTTATCTGATGTTGGCGGTGGCGGCAGCATAGGTGATGGCAGTGGCGGCGGCAACAGAGGATGTGGCGGCGGCAACAGAGGCAAAGGAGGAGGTGGTGGATGGCAGTGGCAACTGTGATGGCAGCAGGGTGAGGAAAGCGCGCTCTAGTAGCAGACCCGGAAGTTCCGAGTCGCGCTACAGTGCTAGAGCGCATCCCCATGCTGGAGCAGGCTAAGGGGGAAGGGGTGTTAGGAGAGAGCACGCAGATTCACAGACACTGCTGGAGCGCGCTCCTTTCCCTACCAGGCAAGGGAGGGGTAAAGGGGGGGGGTTGAAGGGGGTCCGTCGCGGGCCGCACAGGATGCCCCTGCGGGCCGCATGTTGTGCAGGCCTGCTGTAGAAGAAATACATACTTTTTATTTTTGGGGTTTATTATACAGTATGTAAAAAAAGTATTGTACACTGGGGGCTATGCACTAAGCTCAATGGCTTTGCATTCTGATTTTGCAAAAAAGCAGGTTCGTTAATAAGTGAAGCCAGGGACGCGATTCACTAAGGCCTTGAGCCCATTTTTTAACGTACCTGCTCAAAATAGCTCAGAACAGCCACAGCGTACGTGTTGCTTTTTTTCCCCCTGCTAACGTTCTTAACCTTTCCGTATGCTAGCTGATAGAAAAAAAAGCCGCATGTAACATTTGCATGGAGATTTGCCATCTCCATGCAAGGCTGTTACAAGCGATCGTACACTAAATAAATACATTTTAATAATAGTGTACATGAGCAGGGGGTCTCCTGAGCTGAACCGCATTGGTTTCAGGTCCGAGGACCCCCTACTTCAGGACATATAGGCCCCGTTATGGGCTGCCTGTATCCCCTGCACTTTAAAGCTCCCGCGTCACGTGTTACAATGTAAATGCAATGTTTTGATTGGCATTTGAGGCTTTTGATTGGAAGATGAGATTGGATTTTTTTAAGGAAATATGATTTTATTGTTCTGTGTCTGTATGGAGAAGTGGTATTTGCAGTAGAACATGTTTTTGATAACCCTTCTACATTTATTTGTATATTGGTTCATCATGTGTGTATCTCTCTCTCTCTCTCTCTCTCTCTCTCTCTCTCGCCCTCTCTCGTCTCTATATCTGTCTATCTCTCTCTCTCTCTCTCTACTATATATATATATATATATATACAGTAGAGGCAATCTTTATTCGAACAAAAACCAGTGGCAATTCCTCAAAAAACCAGGAAACACCCAGGTACATTCTGAATACATGCCTTAAACTTTCCTTAAACTAGCCCCAGCATTTCTGCATTGATTAATGGCCTATCAGATTAACAGCGGGGGTCCCTGGCAGTCCCATTCAAACTGAATTGGACAGCCAGGGATCCCTGCTGTGTTAATCCTATGGGTCGTTAGTCAATGCAGAAATGCCTTAAACGTGCCTCAAACTAGCCCAGAACATACCCAGCACATACCCAGCACATACCCAGAATGTAACCCGGCTAGTTTACGGCAAATGTTAGAATAAACGTTGCCTCTACTGTATGTATATATATAGTTGCATGATGAAGCCACTGTACAAATGAATGGGTGATGGGTGGGTATCGGGCCAGGGTGGCTTAACCCCTTTATTACCTTTGCGGTTATTATCCAAAAAGGTGATTAAGGGTTTAATTGATATCTGAATGTAATTGCAATGTATTGGCTATGTATTTTGTTGGCAACGGAGGACAAGGATTTTGGGGGATGTATGTATTGAATGTATAGGTCAGGTTTATTTTTTTTAAATACAGGGTTGGTTCCTTTTGGTTCTGCGAGAGACCTCTGGAGACCACCTGCGGTATCCTCGGGTATCTCATGGGTATCAGGCTGCGTGGTCCACAGGGGCACCGCGGACCCTTAGTGTGGGGGGAAGAACCGGTGGCCCCACATCTGTGGGGGCACCACGGACCTGTAGTGCCCAGCCGTGGGTCCCCAGACCCCTGTGGCAACCACCTGAGGCCCCTCAGACACCTGTGGGTCTGACCCGGGGCCCCCATACATCCACGGGCCTACCGTGGGGACCTAATTTGTGGCCCACGGTGACCCGCGGAGACCACCTGGTGGGCCATGGCGCCTGGCGGGACCCACCAACAGGCCTCCAGAACCTGAAAGAAACAAGTTGCTGGTAACCTGTAGGTCTGTGAGGTGACCCGTCAGGCCCACCGGGGACTCACGTGGGCCTGGGGTATGAACCCTGTATGTAAAAGAATAAATCATGTATTTATGGGGGGGCACAGGGGGTGGGTTATGTATTTAATAAATAGAATGATGTTTATTGTGGGGCAGTGTATTGTTTTTATTGTGGGTACTGGGGGTGGGGGGAGGGGGGGAGGGTATGTAGGCCTCCTGAGTGGTGGGTGAGGGTGGGTAACCCCTTAATGCCTGTAGCGGTTAATAACCGCTACGGTGATTAAGGGGTTAGGGGACATTACATTGGATGTTTTTATTCTTGTGTATGTCTTTCAGCATTGGAGGGGGCATGGGCAGGATGAAGATGAGGATGAAGACGGCCTTCATCGTGAGTGCCTGTAAAAGGTAAATGTAATATGTTTTTACTGTATTTATTGTAATTTATATGTATTTAAAATGGGCAAATGCATTATTATCCATATGTGGATAATAGTAATTTTGCCCATTACAGTACTGTATGTGTTAGGGGGTTGTATTTAGTTATAAATATTTTTTATTATTTTTGGAGGCGCAACATTGGTACCGCAGGCCCGCGGGTACCCGTGGACCCCTACCCCCGGACTCCCACGGGGTCAGCCGGGACACCCACGCGACCCCCGGGCTCCCTCAGGGACCCCCGCGGGGTCAGCCGGGGACACCCGACGGCCTGTTGTATGGGTTTTGCGCATGTAAAAATGAAAAGCAATAATTTTTTCTAAGTCGAGCTTTTTTTGCGTCTACTCTGACCTGACGTGTTCTGATCAACGCAACTTTCGCGTACTCTAAGGTTGCGTTGCTTAGTGCATCCCGCTTAAGGACAGAATTTAACGCAAACAGGGTTACGAACGAGCAAAGTTGGACTTAGAAAAAATTCCTGAAAAAAGTCAGTTTTAGAGCGCAAAGTGCCTGTTTGCGTTGCTTAGTGCATCGGGTTGAGCTCAAAATCACGTTCTAAGAGCATTTTGTGCTCTTAAAGTGACTTATCGGAGCTTAGTGCATGACCCCCACTGTATGAAAACAACAGTATACTGTTTAAGGTTTTGTATAAAGTTCACAGTTATTCTATCCTAATCAATAAAAATGGCACTGCCACTAAATTCAGCAATGTGGAAGCATCGTTACAAAAAGCAATGCTGTAGTATCCAGCGAAATCCCTACATTTACCGTTCTCCGTCTGATGAGGTATTTTTTCAACACCTGCAAGTCGACACATTACTGAAGCACATGTACAGTACTGTAGTGTACACATTAGAATTCATTACAATTCATGAATATCTGCCATCTGGCGGATACGCGAAGAATCGCACCCAAATAAATCTGAACCATTATCATTTAACAGATCAACCGCGGGTGACGGCCGGCATGAATGCGGCATGAATACGACATGAATGTGACATGAATGCGGTGAAGCGCGTGGCATTCTGAAAAAGCCACCGCAAAATAACCGAGAAGTGTTAAAATAAAAGCTGCCGTGGCTGTACAGGCAGGGCAATTGAATATAATATTTTATTTATTAAATATGTAATACAACTTTTCTAACAATATCTAAACAATGTCACAATAAAAAAGGTGGATTTTTTATTTGATGAAGTAGATAGTTTAAGGCTAATGCTATCTCTGTGTCTGCTTAACATAATTATGGAGGTTGTAATTATAACCCATACTGAAACTTTACTACTATACACTAACAGCACATTTGGCTTGTCACAAAAACCCATATATTCTGCCACTCACTGTGTATGTATATAAAATACTAAAGAAAGATATTAATGAAGAAGAATGCTTTAGTCCAGTGCCTCAAGATGCCTTCCATCTAATGCTGTATTTACTATGCATCTGGAAAGTGTCTTCTACTTGCTGGTAGGCGCAGTCCATGTCCAGAAGATGACTAGTGGAAGATGTATTCTGGGAAGGATATGGTCTGGTATCTTGTAAAAAATTAATTCATTCTAATTTAAGACAGTATTTAAGAGGCAGTAACTACTCTCCTCGGGATCCTTTCAGACTGTCTGCATCAAGGAAACACTCTGGAGGGCCTTAACTGTTCGATATTCATATACATTGAATTGCAATGTATAACTGGCACATGATATAAGGAATTACTTTATCAATTAGCCCCTTATAAATCACAGTGTTTTTTCCTAATATATACCATGTCTTCTGGGACTGAATTAGTATAGCATTAGCATTCACAGAAAGCTTCTTCTAGACCGCCTGCTTCAAGTAGCAATTTTACGAGTAACAACTCTAAATATCTAATGTACAGTAGATGAAAGTGACTTTAGCAGACAGTATGAAATAACAGTATGCTTGTGTGTGATTCCATTACTTTTAAAGAAACAATGTTGACTGTAATTAAAAATTTGTAATAATTTATGTTTAATTATATTCCAATTCCTTTCTAGATTTGACAATTTGTTTGATTTGTAATGAGGCTCTGTGTATTATTATTTTTTTTACAATGGTTTTGTTTAATTGTGCAAAGGCTGAAAGAATACCTAAATAGACAGACAAAAAAAAATTATTATACAATTTAGAAATATAATTGTCTTCTTTAAAATGGAAATTACCATCAGATTAAAAAATATCACTTCCTTGTATTCTGTATAGAAATTAATATGATTTTTTCAGTTAATGGAAATGCTTATCACTAGCACTTAATTTTGTCAATTGTTCTGCTAATAATAGCATCATAAATACTTCTCAAGAAGAAACATTTGAAAAAGAGGTTTCATCAAATGTCTAAACCCAATAGAGATTAGGTAAAGATCGTATAACTTTATACAGTTGTGTCCAATGAAACACTTAATCCCAAAGTTACTAAATCATGTTAAGCCTTTGCACACCGTAAGTACATTTCCTTTGAATTACACTTAAGGTGCTCTAAGCCTTTATACTGTTCAAGAAAGAAGTATTTTTAAATACTCTTTTTTAAAGGTGTCAATTATCTGGTTTACCTCTTTAAAGATGGCATAAATTTACTGTACTCCTCAGTGGGCACCATCATTAAATAATAGAGGAACGTAAAATGTAGTTACATTTCTTGCTGGCTGTGACTTTCCTGTGTTATATTGCATTAAAAAGATGCTGATCAGGTTAAAAGAGTCTGTAAGCCCAACTTTTTGAGAATTTCAGATTGGCAATATCAGAGTTTAATGAATAGGCCAATATGTGTCATAGGGCCTCATGCAGTAAGTGACGATTATGTGAAATCGGCAAGCTTACCGATTAGTCATGTTATTGGCGATTTTTCCTCTCCGTATGCAGTAAGTGCCGAATACATTCAAAATCAAGCCGAAAACATATCCGCCCACTCTCACGATGATTTGCCGATCACACACAGGTGTATCGGCGTGCGTGGCGGGGTGCTGTTACGTTCGCCAATCAAAAATCTTGCTGAATCAGGCGAACCAAGCATGTATTGGATAGCGCGCCATATTTAAAGGCAACGTGTACTGGTAATCATTCTCTGTGTTGTTGGGAGTGAGAGAGAGAGAGACGCACAGAGCTGGGTGATTTAAGATTTGCATATTGACTGAGAGACTTGTTGTGTATTGGGAGAGCTTTGTCCTTTGTTGTTTTGTTTACATCTTTGTCTTGTTTTATATGTGGAAGTGTTTCGTGTGATTGGCTGTACATTTGTTGTCTGTTTTTTGTGAGTGCTGTAAGTATGCCCGCAAAGCGTGGGAAGAGTGATGCTGGTGGGAGTGGGAGTGCTACTCGTGCGAGTACGCGTCAGAGTGAACGTACTGTTCAGGGGAGTGATGTTGCTAGGAGTGCGAGTGCTGTTGCTGCGAGTGGTGTTGCTGGGAGTGTGAGTGCTGTTGCTGGGAGTGGGAGTGCTGTTGCTGGGAGTGGGAGTGCTGGTGCTGGGAGTGCTGGTGCTAGGAGTGCGAGTGCTGTTGCTGGGAGTGGGAGTGCTGGTGCTAGGAGTGCGAGTGCTGTTGCTGGGAGTGGGAGTGCTGGTGCTGTGAGTGCTGCTGGTGGCGCAGTTGCTTATGGGGTGTCTGGTGGTGGCGTGCTTGCTGGTGGCCAGCTTTTGGAGTCTCTTACATTGGACGAAGGAGAGTCCAGTCAGCACAAGGCAAGCTCTGAGCCTAAACCTGCTCGGAAGAAACGTGTGGAGAAGCCACGTAATCCTCGCTTCAATGACCAGGAAAATAGAGCTCTTGTCACTGGGATTCTGGAGCACTATGACAGTATCTATGGACATTTAGTAGGTAAGTGTACCTTTCCATTTATTCTTCAAATACATGTGATCCTAGGTCATCTGAGTTTTGTTCATATGCAAATATGGGTACAGAATATCTTTCTATGTTAATTAGTCTGGAAACACAGCTTTTTATCATGCGTTACAAGGACAACTAAACTCAGGCGTTCAATTTGCGATAACTGCATACAATATTAATGCAACCTTGCTTACATGTATAGGTTTAGTAGTGAATGCTCATGTGCTTCACATATTACACCTAAAACAGCATGTTTGCTTTCTCTTGGAACAGCTAGCAGTGTAGGAAACTGGTGCTTGTATTATTATTAATTTACCTCATATATTTTCTATGTTTTTCAAGGGCGGACAAGTTCATCAAGCAGAAAAGAAATGTGGGACACAATAGTCATTGGTGTCAATGCGTGTGGGAATCATGTCAGGGACAAGCGGAATTGTCACAAGAGATTTGACGATATTAGGTCAAAATTAAAAAGGAAAATACAAGACCAACGCGTGCATGCTACTGGCACTGGAGGTGGGCCGACACCACAACGTCTGATATTAACTCCATTGGAGGAGCTGCTTCGGGCAAAATTACTTCCCGTCGTCGTCGAGGGCTTGGCTGGTGACCGTGATATTGGAATTTATCCCTCACAATTTCCACCAGGTGAGAAATATTACTGTACTAGGCGTGTCGTTGCTTACAGTTATTTTGCATATTTCCGCTGCTTTTTATACTGTCTTCACAATATAAGCATACCTGCATCTATATATGTATATGTCTGATTCTGTATATATATATATATCTCAAAATAGACATATATGTTGTAGTCCTACTAAAAGCAGTAACTAATATAGCACGTGCCATTGCGTGGTCATTTACATGTGAATTCCCAAAGTGCATTGCTGCAGTGGAAGCAATTGATGGTGGGCGAGGATGGGGAACAAGAGGGTAGTACACATGTGTAACACATGCTAATGAGAAATTATTACTAGCTACAGGTACAGAACATAAATATGTATAATATTATTGTGTATTTTATTTCTTTTACTCCTACAAACACGACATTACTGCCTATTTTAAGCATGCATCAAATATATTGCATGCAACGGCCTACAAACATCACTTGCACTAACACATCTATAGTTGTTTATGAAAAGGTCCATTTTTGCTTTATGTCATATACAGACAGCATAATGAGGCACACGTAGCATATGTTATGTCATTGTGTTCATAACTTAAACACTGCAGACGACTATTTAGCTCCTCTAACATTGTGTTAAAGCAGCTGCAATGAATATCTCATCACAGCATACACGTCAACAGAGGGGGTGGGGTTCAGCACACACACAAATTACAGGCTCATTTTAGGGTCAACTTAGTTCACACCATTTTCACCTGTTTGAAGTAATTGAAAGGTCTGGCTGATTAGGCTTTTTATGGGAAGGGAATACCGTTCTTACAACCTGACTAGCACAACTGAAGTTAATCACACTCATTTGAAAGCGTAACTCTAGCTACTAAATGCCCCAACAAGTCATTAGTTATCAAAGCGTACGTCACACATTAGTTCACTCATATCTATAGTTGAACTACTATCAACGACACATTATCTCACACTGCATGTGTTGTCTTGTTGAGTGACAGCCACATTCAGGTGTGCCACATCTTCTATTAATGTACCACACATATCCTGTACCAAAAACAAAACTTTTTCCAATATGACCACCTTCATGATAACCATTGTGAATGTTCATCTCATGATAGTTATGTACATTATGATACTGATATCACTACACAACATATGATTTTTATGTACAATTTTAATCTATTTATCCTCACGCATTACTGCAGAAACATAGTATGTTGTATGTTAGGGAACTCAAAACTTCTAAGTACACAGGCATGTACATTGTTATTACAACTATTTATGTTCACTTTCACACACACATTTTCGGTTAAGGAACTGATGCTGTTAGGTACTCATAAATACAGAACATACAATAACTGTTTGTTCAATATTTACACATGTAAATGTACAACTAATGTTATTGTTATATATAGTTGCCCCTGGAGGACATGTGTCACCTGAGACGGAACAAGTGTCTTCACCTGGGTCATGCAGCTCAACACACCTAGAAGGTGAGTGTATCAGTTGGTGGCCATATAATATGTGCACTTCTATATGTTATGTTGTCATGTTCATTATTTGTTTTGCACATGTTCTTTAAATAGGATTACTTAGTGTCAGTGAAAATTAAGTGTAAGGCAACATGTATTGTGTTTGTGATGTTAAGTATCATGTAGGAGTTGTGAGTTTAGAGCAAGTTTTCATTCATTCATATTTCATACTGAGTCCAAACATTATTCGTAAGTCAAGGTAGTTTTTAATGTGAGGTTATAAAACGTATGGAAACATGTTAGTTGTTACATATGACACAGTATAATTACATAGTAACACAGCAGAGATTAACATGCCATTTAATAATGTGTACATTTATTTTTAGAACATGATGATGAAGATGATGATGATGCCACCGCCATAGACACAGAAATACAATCAAGTGAGCATGAAGAGGTTCCAATTGAAACAGTTTTACCGCCAAATCGTCCATCAACTACCACATACGATGCAATTGTAGCTTCTGAGGGAAAAATTGTGGAAGCAGAAAATCGTCGCCATTCTGATCTGATGACAGTGCTGGAAAGGATGATTGCACTGCAGGAAGAAACGATATCACAATTGGCACATCTCCACAGAGTCTTCATTGAAGTGCCTAAACAGTTGCAAAAAATCAACACCTCATTCGAAGCATTAGTTGTTCAGCAAACCCAAGCGAATTACTTGAGAATGACTACTGTACCACATTTCAACTTCAACACCTCACAGGCAGGATCTTTACATGCTGGTAATTTTTCACCACATGCATCTGAGCTTCATTCCCCAGGTCCGAATGTTACCGCTCAAGTAGCAGACATTGCTGTGCAGGTTCCTGACGACATCCTACCGCTGCCATCTGTACAAAATCAGGAGCTGACACCTACAAAGGAGGCGACAAAAACAAAACAGCACAAGCAGTTACTACTGACCAGTTTTTGGACACAAACAAAAAAAGACACACATGAAACAGACCAACCATCACTTGTGCAGTGTCTACCAACTTGCTCACATGTGTCAGTGGGCACAAGCCCTGTCGGTGAGTCACTGCCCAAAAGCCCTGTTGGTGAACAGTCACTGCCCACAAGCCCTGTAGGTGAGTCACTGCCCAAAAGCCCTGTCGGTGAACAGTCACTGCCCACAAGCCCTGTAGGTGAGTCACTGGCCAAAAGCCCTGTCGGTGAACAGTCACTGCCCACAAGCCCTGTAGGTGAGTCACTGGCCAAAAGCCCTGTAGGTGAGTCACTGCCCAAAAGCCCTGTAGGTGAGTCACTGCCCAAAAGCCCTGTAGGTGAGTCACTACCCAAAAGCCCTGTAGGTGAGTCACTGGCCACAAGCCCTGCCCGTGAAGTGCCAGAGGCCACTCAAAGTGGCTCTGTTGTGGTTAAAGTTGTTGCAAAACGAAAAAGGAAAATACAAGAGACAACAAGCAGGCCTGTTACTCGCTCTCAAAAGGAACAAAAAAAATAAATGTTATAATTCACTAAATATGTCTTTGGCCTTGTTTTGTTGACTTCAGATTATCTAATTAATATTGTATGTATGCTGAAGACTGTGTTGTTTCCAAACTTTCAAGTATGTTCTTGTACACGTGAAGTTTTGGAAATGTTAACAGTCCTAATTAATGAATAGTGTTATTAATATTGATGTATTAATCGTGTATTCAGTAATGGTCCACCAGGAGCCAGTTGCTATGTTTAGAGAAGCTGCCATTGACTTTGCAGCAAAACATTGTATTTGGGTGTGTTACTTGATGTAATCATTGCATGTGCATATTATTCACATGCAATTAAAAACACACCTATTTAACTGCAAACATCTTTCTTGTACGTGTACAGCAGGATTATGTGTTAAATATTACTTACCTTTGCCTTGGCTGGCCATTTTAATGTTGTCCTTTAATCATTTATGTGTTCTTGTTTCAAGAATATCTCTGAATTTATACTAATATATATGTAGTATGTATGGATATATGCACACACACACACACA
>WSYH01002353.1:63034-89422 GCA_036426205.1 Ascaphus truei
GTAAATCACATTTACCATACAGGTCAATGCAATAGGCCATACAAGTGTAAGCCTCTATTATATTAACCTTTAAATAAATCACAGCAATATAAAAATCCCTCTTTACATATAAGCCCTTAAAAGTTGTAATATACACACACAGACATGTACAGTTTGTTTTTAGAGGCCTATTATTATATATATATATATATATATATATATATATATATATATATATATATAGCACTATGAGAGAGAGATATATATATATATATACATATAGACACGTAGTTAAACTCATGCAGACAGGGAGTGAACCAGACTTTCAAATACACACAGAAATGTATGAGGAAAAAAAAATTACTTTTGTAGGTGTGTGTGTGTATTTCATTATATGGCTGTGTAAGCACTATTTCCAGACAGTGCTCTATTTTATTTTTCCTGAAACAACAATGTTACTTAATTAAAAGTCTAGCAATGTTGTGAGAAACGAGATAAAAAATGATACATGTTTGTCAGACAAACGGCTATCACAAACCACAAACATTAAACCAATTATTTCAACACATCCAATTGGTGGTTCAAAAAAGGAGTAAAAGTTGATACTTTTTATGACCTTGAAAAGGAAACACAGCAAATTGTTAGGCATTGACCAGTTTCATTCTTATGAGCAAAGAACAGAGAGCTGCAGACATCTTTTCTGTTAATCTGCAATGGCTGATGAATTGTTAAAGAATATGAATCCGCACAGAGGGTGTAAATTCATGATAGCAGAAGCTATTTTGTCGACCTCAGGACACAAAGCGAACAGGGGTCAAATCTATGATTTGATTAGAGCCAAGTATCCTTATTACCAAGAACCTGGGCATGCTCACAATTTGAAATCCTCAGTAAGATTCACTTTATCAACTAATGAGTGTTTTGAACGTGTGCAGGATAAGCTAGAAGACAGGTATGGTTTCTGGAAGATTGCCAAGGATAAACATTTCACCGTGAAAGAGGGCACACATATTGTGCTTAATGGCATATTTATTCCTAATGCCAATAGCAATGGATCCGCTACTACTGTTCCGTGTGAATCGATACCTGCTGCAATATCTGCACCCTCCATTCCTGAAACCCACATTGTACAAGAACATAACTACTATGATTATGTACCAAGCCTTTCAGCTGAAAATGCATTGGAATGGGTACCCGAAGAAATGAACCTACCTCCGGACCAATTGTTTGAAGAAAGCAGTGGCGATTCCTATGAGCGCTTCATGGAGGAGATGTGTGTCATACTGGATTCAGCGTTTGGGTCAAGCGTGGATGCAAATGCCTTGCTTTTCTGGAGCGACCAGTTGCAGGCAGATGAAGTGTTAATTCTACAAGAATGGTAAATATAACAATCGTTATGCGTTGACTCTGTGTTTAAATTTTTTTTTTTTTTTAACCACCATTTTCACTTTCAATGCGTGGATACAGCGTTACATTGCAGACTGCATAACATGTATCTATCACAAACAAATTGTTTCCTATTACAATATAGTAAAACCTGAAAGAGTAGTACGCATTGCTGACGGAATAAATATACGTACTTTCCTATCCCTTTAAACATATTAGCAACATTTTAACATAACTCTAACACATACCTGTTTTGTTATCATGCAACATCTACAAAATAAAAAACCGGGTCCACCACGTATGACGTGGGACCCTTGTCATGTGCCAAGGCGTCCTTAAAAAGGATTATGGATGTAAGTCCCGCCCCCAAGCGACGTGCGCGCCTCAAAGCCTATTGGCTGTGTTGTTTTGTTATAGTTACGGTAACTGCACTGTGTCATACACTGGGGGCGTACACTGGGCGTTAGCCGAATGTTAATTGAGTGGGAGGAGTGTTAGCGTGCGTTTCACGCTGGCTTAACATGACGTCACACGTATTGCATTTGCGCATTGTGTTATCGGACGTGCTTTCTGTCCAAACACGTCTGTTTAAAAATAATACAGTTGTACTCGTTTAGAACGAATGTAGTTTCGTCTTCATTGTATTTGAAATAAAGATTTTATGTTTAATGGTATTTTCAACATGTATTGAACGCACAACGTACGCATTGTTTTGCGCATGCGCTAACAGTTAGTCGAACCAAGCGTGAAGTGCGTGCGCACACTAAGATGTGCGCGCACATTTGTCAGTATACAGGCAACGTTCACTTCCTATACATAGTTATGCCTGCTACAAATTTAATGAAAAATTATATAATGATGTACACTTGTACTTCTAACATATAAGTGACTGACGTGTGTATCTACACAATCATATAGAGCTGCGTAACGCGTTGTCACGGATACATATATAGTAAGGTGCCATCTTTGACCATCATGTGTTTGCTGTATTTCAGAGATGTCGGGGAAGATACAATCGGATCAATGTATGATTTCAGAAGAGTCTACCTTTATATGAGATGATTGTGAGGAGGAGCCACCGACTACTATACTACATATGGAACTAATTTTATATTGCTTGCAGCGCTTATTAACAAACAATTAAAAATGTGATACCCTTATGCCTATATTGCATAAGCACTTAATTAACATAATGATGTTGCAAAAGAGTGCCTCATGAATTTTTATTAAGTGTTCTTTAATTACTACTAGCATTTTATGGCATGGTGTGTTTTATATATAACAACCATTCCCACTCTGCTAACACATTTGTGTATTCTATTGTGTAATGGAACGTATGACTGTCGAAAGTATGTAACAATAATAATAATAATATGAGCATGTTCATGTATAGCGCTGCTAGTTGTACGCAGCGCTTTACAGACACATTTTTCAGGCTGAGGTCCCTGGCCCGTGGAGCGTACAATTTATTTTTTGCCGCCTGAGGCACAGGGAGATAAAGTGACTTGGGCAAGGTCACAAGGAGCCGACACCGGGATTTGAACCAGAACTCCCCTGCTTCAAACTCTCTGTGCCAGTGTGTGTCTTTACTCACTGAGCCACTCCTTCTCCCAATGTAAAGGACACTTACAACCAACTAGCCATTTATTGTAAAAAATCTCTTGTTACATGGGTATGTTGATAAAATGGTTTGGGACTGTAGCAAATAATGTTATTGCCTAGATGTTGTGGTCCCCTACAATGCATGATGTTCTGAATATTACATCAACATCATGTAATGAAGTACGTTTCTGTGTATATTTCATTAACCTAACTAACTATAGTTTACTGTGTTTATTAAACGTTCTAATAATAAATAGTACAGTCAATATGATGATATAAGCTACCATAATAAAGCTGCTGTTATCATTTGTCGGTGTTATACATGGATCCTACACAAATTGATACAGACACAAACAGTTGTCTTAAAAAGTGTGTCTATGCTAATGTGCACGTGATAGACGTTATAATTGTCAGAATACTTGATAATTATCATCATGATAATGATGAAGTGACGTGATTGACATTCCAAAAATATTACCAACATTGTCATAGTGGGAAATTAGAAATGCAAAATTACAGTAACATTTGCGACAAAATTGTGGTTTCTGTTAACAGTTTTACACTTGGTACATGTAGGACACATCCACACACGTGTGACTTATACATACACATGTCACAAATTTAAATTAATGTTGACTATTAATTCCTAGCATTAATAAACACCTACATTGCTAAATATAAGATGTACTACGCATTGTTGTGATTACAGGCATTCATGCATGGAGTGTTATGATCAGTCAATTTCATCCGTGATGAATGAGCTCCCGTAAGTAAACAAATAAGTACAGTTATCCCCTTTTCTCCAAACACCTCTATATTACATTAATGGAATTTATAAGGAAACATACATAAAATGTGATGAAATGGGAGTAATCATTTTCTAATACAATGCACATGAAACCTCAAGAGTAGATAAAAATGCATATACATGATACAGAAAGTACATGTATGTTACATTTGTGTTTAAACCAATATGTTGGGTTTTTACTTCAAATAATTATAGGAAGATTGAGGTAGGCACATCTTATGAGAGATGTCAGCAAATATACATACCATGATCAGTCATACTGGAGATATACCTATAATGCAAAGGAACAATATATAAATGGCAAACATTGACATGCCATCTTCAGTACCGTAAGCAACACAGCAAAGTGTGTATTTGGTGTTAAATGTGCAACACCATGTATATTTAATCACATTCAAAATGTTAAGCAGGCTGGTGTACACATCATATGGATGTACATGTTACACTGCACCAATAACATTGTATGCAAGCATACTGCAAGAATGAATGACTATGCCCATACTATGTGTATTGTGTTAGCATAAGGAACAACACAATGCTAAAATATTAGTGCTTTGTTACCCAAGTTGTATTCACATACACACAACTAATGTACAATTGAAGGATTATATAACCTGTGCAACAATAACATACCGGTGCCACATCCCTTTGTGCACACAGCAGAGAAAAGAAAGGTGTGCAACCCATATTCATCTGTGTCCTAACAGAAGGTTATATAAAAAAACATTATTGTTAATATAACATAATTAAACTATAAAAGTAGAACTTGGAACATATATGTTTTTACTTACAAGAAAAAAATGAATTGATGAGATTCTGGCGTGTCTGGCCACCACTGGCTGTTTGTTCATTTTCAGCAGCTACATGGGTGGGATGCTCGTCTACCAAAGGCTCAACTAGGTCTGATTGTACATTGTGCCTGAGTGCAACATTGTGCAAAATGCAACAGGCAAGGATAATATCAGACACTTTTTGAGGCTTGTATAGAAGAGCCCCACCAGTTCTGTCCAGACACCTAAATCTGGTCTTGAGTAGGCCAAATGTCCTCTCTATAACAGATCTTGTAGATATATGGGCTGCATTGTACCTCTCCTCTGCTTCAGTTTGAGGGTTTAGCACCGGAGTCAAGAGCCACGGCCTAATTCCGTATCCTGAGTCACCTATAATGAATGGAGCACACATAAGCTGACATTAGTGATCAAATTGTACAATGCCAACATTCCTAAATAAAAATGTGTTTTGTGTTAGAACATGTAAATGTGTACTCACCCAGCAGCCAACCATGTTCAAAATGTCCCTCTTCGAACGCATGGAAGACTGAAGAGTTCCTCAGGATAGAGGAATCGTGACTGGAACCAGGGAATTTGGGTACCACATGCATTATCCTCATCGTGGCATCACATACCACCTGTACATTGAGTGAATGGTAGTGCTTACGATTGCGGTACACATGCTCACTCTGACTAGGTGCAATCAAAGCAACATGTGTGCAATCGATTGCACCAAGCACACATGGTATCCCTGCTATATTATAAAAGCCATTCCTGACTTCCAGCCACTCTGTCGCCTCAGTAGGAAAATGAATATAATTCCTAGCGCGTCTATTGAGTGCATAGAGAAACTGGGTAAAGGCCCGCGAGAATGTAGATTGCGAGACCCCGCCCACTATGCCCACAGTTGTCTGGAATGACGCGGAAGCAAGATAATGTAATGAGCACAGCATTTTAACAAGCCCAGGGACTGCACGACCTCTGGCTGTCAAAAAATCTAAATCTCCCCTTATCTCCTCATAAAGAGATAAGATTGCTGCTGAACTCAAACGATAGCGACTTACTATCTCCTCCTCACTCATCCCATCTAACAGGGTTCTCTCCCTGTACACACGCGGACGAGGCACAACTTGTCTCCTCTGTCTTCTCCTCTGATCTCCTGTCCCTCTACCTGTCCCTTGGCCTGTCCCTCTCCCTGTTCCTGTCGTATCCGCGTGCCTGTCCCTGTCACTGTCCCTCGGTCTGTCCCTCCCTTGCCCTATATGATTCTCTTGATCATCAAGCATGTCATAGAAAAGAATGTTCCTCCGTCTCCTAAACAATCGCAACATTTTGAAATGAGTAGCTGTGAATGAGCAGGTAATGGGCGTCCTTTAAATAGGTATGTGATGATGTCAGGTGACATAGTAAAATGCAAGGTGTTACATTAACATAATAAAGTACTTCTGTGGCAAGCTGTGTGCAGTTGATGTTAGAAGTATTTGTTGTGTGTATTCTGCAGGGAATGATGATATTTGCCAGTGATGTGACGTGAAGCTTTGTACAAACATTGCTTGAAAATAAATAGTGTAATGTGCAATGCATGTAAAACTTCTGAACGCAACAGTCAGTCATGTAATGAGACAAAAAGGCTGAGATTGACGTGGGAAAAGTTTGGTGTAACGTGTAATTAGGCATGTTATTGTCACATGTTGACAACAATGAATTGTCGTGTGCATATGGATGCATTTCTGTAATGAGGATAGTTGCTATAGAATGAGTTTACAAGGTGTCACAATGATTAATTACTGTACATGTGTGTAGAAGTTAGGTTGAAGTGCTTGTAATGCAACGGTTACAATGTAAACATGCAATGTGATTGAGCGTCCAATAAGTGACGTCATGAAAATAGGGAGGACCAAACCTAGATGTAAACATGAGAAGAAAGATGTACATGAACGTTTAAAGATGCGTCACACATTACAAGCATTGTGTAATGTAAAGGAACATGAATATACGGTGTATGTGTGACATGTGTGACATCATGTAAACAATTGTCGCTCAATTCAGTAAAATGTGTGATATGATGTGAGGTTCTCCTTTAAGAGTTGAGTATAGTATTTTCCCTTGACACATCATCACATGATGAGTAATGTGACACGCAAATGCTGAAAACATGTAAAAGTACAATGTTATGCAAATAATACACGTCAGCCGTGACACAATGCAGGGAATGCCCCCCACACTGTAATGCAAATGACATTTGTATTGTGAGCAATGAAACGTAAACAGTACTATACTGTTATACGTCCCCGCTCCATTGACTTCCATTGATGTACAGAAGATTTTTTTTTCTAAGTGCCGTTCCGGCAGCCTTAGCGATCGTTCTCCCCTCCAACTTGCCAACTTTAGTTGGCGGGAGAAATTGGCCATAACATCTCAATTTCGTAGTGCCGATCAGCCCCGATAAGCTGATTTTGGTACTTGAATCCAGCCGATTTAAAAAAGTGGCGATCAGTGGCGAAAACAGGCTTATCGGCAGCCGACTGGCCATAACAAAATTATCGGCTACGAAAACTGGCGAAATCAAGCACTTATCGGCGCTTACTGAATCTCAAACCCAATTTTGGCAATAAAATGCCGAAAAAACCTTATCAACGCTTACTGCATGAGGCCCATTGTCTTGTTGGTGTAAAACTGGAGTGAAAATACTGCTCCATATCAAAGCAAAAAAACTCATTTTATCTTATGGGACTGTGAGGTGAGACGGTTAATGAGTCTGGTGCTGGGCTACTAGCACAGCATACTTACTGTAGGTGCACTGCAGCAAAATCGGCCTCCCTGAGAGATTAAAGGCTTACAAGCACAGCAATGACCTATTGTATCAAACCTGGGGCGAGACTTCATGGAGAAATTCTGATGGATTGTTTTTAGGATTTGTAAGGGCTGATGCCAAATATGAGTAAGAGCTCTGACAGAGCTCTATGTGGGGATGTGCAAGGGATGTACAAGACACATGTGCTTATTGTAGTTTTTATGAATTCTGCACATATTTTTGTTCTGTAATAAAGATTGCTCTGAAGAGCTTCTGATTTTTAGCCTGTATTAGTGTCTGCATCTACAACACAGCCCTGAAGATATCCCTGTTACCATTGGTGGCAACCAATATCAACCCAATTAAATGTTTTTCCTGTTTCGTGCCACATAGGAAACACTACAGGATGAGGGCATGGTGGACCGTATTAATGTACTGATTGAGGCCACAGTAAGCCAGCAGAGAGCCATAGAAGTGCAAAACAGATAGACAGAAGTGCTGCAAACTTGTACGTTGACAGATCCACTAGTTAAAGTATCAATTTAATTAGACAATACAGCCTATTTCTGTGTTACAGTGCATGAAGAAAGAACATTATATTGACAGTTTTCTGCTTGAATAGACTACAAAGTGGGAGCAAAACCCTCTGGAACAATGGGCAGATATGTTTGCTCCATTCCTAGCAGGCAAAGATCAGAAAGTGTATCATGACTTGGTGGCAGAAGAGGAAAAGCAGTACTTCACATTTAATGCTTCCCCATTCAAGTATTAACATTGCAATACCAGTGATTCTACAGTTAGGATTTCCAAACTAACAGAAGCCACCACAAATAAATGTATGACCCGGTATACCTTAAGTAGCCACAAGTATCAGCAATTAGAATTCAATTCAGCTGCATGTTGTGGACTGGTTATCCATGGTCACTGAATGTTGCAGAGGTGATAACTCTCACAGAGCTATATGAAGCTAGAGAGTAAATATGTGAAAATCAACATTTAGAGATACAGGCATGGGGAATGTAAGACTCTAATCTCATCTGCAATATTACTTGTGGAAAGAAGTATGACTGCAGAGCAGGAGGAGAGTGACTTCATGTACTGTAGGCGTGCAAGGTTTCTGTAACAGGAAAGGCATCCAAGTTGGGGGGGGGGGGGCAGAAGTAGCCCTCAGAAGAAGGACTTGGGCAGAAAGTACCCGAAAGTCAACAAAGACTCCAGTTTTCAACGGACATGGAGCCTGTTGCTAGAAGTGTTTATAATGATGACACCGGGAAAGTGACTGTCTAATCATTTATGTCAGCAGAGTATGGGCGCCATCGATATATTGGATATACCAAATAAGTATACATGGGAAGGATGTTGATCCAGGGATTCATTTGATTGCCAATTCTTAGAGTCAGGAAGGAATTTATTTTCCCCTTATGAGATATCATTGGATATCTGGTTTTTTTTGTTTGCCTTCCTCTGGATCAATAAGTAAGTATAGATATAGGATAAATATCTGTTGTCTAAATTTAGCATAGGTTGAACTTGATGGACGTATGTCTTTTTTCAACCTCATCTACTATGTAACTATGTAACCAAGTCTAAGCCCAAGCTGCCTATATTAGTCTCACCCTGCTTGAATGAGCAGGATGACATTAGACTAGTGGAAACTGGAGCAAAACCCAACATTTGTTCACAGAGATCCGAGCAGGTTATTGACCGTAAGACAATGTGGGGTGTGCAGTGTATCCACAGGCAGTGAGTGGGCAGAGAGAAATACATGGAGAGAGGGTGAGCATCAAGGGACAAGGAATGTGATAAGGGGGAGAGAAAAAAAGGGAGATGAGCGAGCAAGGATGTATGTGAGGGGATGAGGAAAAAAGAAGGGGTCTTGCTAGGAAACCAACCTGGGGGCCCTGGTGGAAACTCTAGTACTGGCCCCAGGAAATCTGTTGGAGGCCCTGCCAGTAAGTCCATAGCTACCCATGAGAATTTATATCCAATTATTGGCAATTAAATAAGTGGTGCCTTCTTGCTATATTTTGGTGAGGTTAGCTGACATTCTGGACAAGACTCACAGAACCATTTCATATCCTCATGTACTGGAAAGGATTAAATCCAGGGTCTTGTCCAGGCCCAACTGTCCGGCCATAGGAATGTCATGTGCTATTCTAAGAATGATATGCCTATGGCATGTCGTTTGGGGACCAATAACTGAACAACATTCTTTTCTGTGTTTGTATATCATCACAGAGATCAAACCAAAGGTACTGTGCAGACCTAGTAGCTGTCTTGGACTTCCCCATTTTCTACTGCTTCCCATTCCCAGGCATATTTGAATGTATCATCATCTTTCAGTGTGACAGCAAAATTGTAGAACATACCGTAGCTACTGGAACCTTATCATGTCCTATGATCTGAGTACTTTGGATAGGCCTCAAATCTTGCCTTGATTTACCATTATTTATTTATTTTATTTATAAAATGTTTTACCAGGAAGTAATACATTGAGAGTTACCTCTCATTTTCAAGTATGTCCTGGGCATAGTTAATATGACAAATAATACATGGTTACAAATACAGTTACATAAATGAACAGGGTATACATTATATACAATACATTGCATGCACAGTTAGAGAAGATGTATATTATAGGCTTATGTAACAGTTACAGACCAGATTAAAATGTGAGACAGCCTTAGTTTTGAAAGAACTTAAACTGGTGGTGGATGTGAGAGTCTCCGGTAGGTTGTTCCAGTTTTGGCGTGCACGGTAAGAGAAGGAGGAGCGGCCAGATACTTTGTTGAGCCTTGGGACCATGAACAGTCTTTTGGAGTCAGATCTCAGATGATAAGTGCTGCATGTAGTAGGGGTGAGGAGCTTGTTCAGATAGGTGGGTAGCTTGCCCAGAAAGTATTTGAAGGCAAGACAGGAAAGGTGAACTTTGCGCCTAGACTTGAGTGATGTCCAATCTAGTTCTTTGAGCATTTCGCAGTGATGTGTGTTGTATTGGAGAACGAAACGACAAATTGAATTGTAGAGGGTGTCAAGTTTGCCAAGGTGGGTTTGGGGTGCCGAGCCATATACTATGTCTCCATAGTCGATAATTGGCATTAGCATCTGCTGTGCAATACGCTTTCTGACCAGCTAGCTTAGGGAGGATTTGTTCCTGTAAAGTACACCTAGTTTGGCATAGGTTTTGGATGTCAGGGCATCAATATGCATTCAGAATGTTAAGTGGGAGTCAAACCATATGCCCAGGTATTTAAAACTAGTAACAGGAGTTAGGGTGGTGTTAGCGTTGGTTCTGATCTGGAGCTCAGTCACTGGAAGCTTTAAAAATTTAGTCTTGGTCCCAAATACCATTGTTACAGTCTTGTCAGTGTTTAAAAACAGTTTGTTTTGGGAAATCCAGTTTTCGAGTTTCAAAAAGTCAGACTGAAGTATGTGTTCAAGGTCAGAGAGGCTATGGCTGTGTGCATATAGGATTGTGTCATCTGCATACATGTGTATTGAGGCTTCCTTACAAGCCGTGAGAAGATCATTGATGAACACTGAGAAGAGTAGGGGCCCCAGAACATAGCCTTGCGGGAAACCACAGGTGATATCCAGGGGGTTGGATTTAGAGCCTGAGATGGACACATGTTGGGATCTACCCGATACGTAGGACTGAAACCAGTTTAAAGCATGCTTCCCTATTCCAGAGCTCTGGAGTTTGTTTATCAGGATAGCATGATCAACAGTATCAAAAGCCTTTGCAAAATCTAGGAATATTGCACCAGTGAGTTGACCCCGTTCCATTCTACACTGGATTTCATTGCAAACTTTTAGCAGGGTAGTTACGGTAGAGTGTTTGGGGCGAAAGCCAGATTGGAATTGGCTAGGGAAATTTGTCTTGTTATAGTAATCGCTTAATTGGGAGTGGACACATTTTTCCATGACTTTGGATAGGATTGGGAGAAGGGAGATTGGCCTGTAGTTTGAGACAGTGTTTTTGTCCCCACTTTTGAAGATTGGGACAATTCTGGCAGTTTTCCAGGTCTTGGGGATATGGCCTGCAGACAGGATAGAGTTGACTATGGAAGCAATTGGTTTGGCAAGTGCTGGGGCACCAAGTCTTTGGAACCTAGATTGTAGTAGGTCAGGTCCACATTGGCTGCTTAGTTTTAATTTGTGGAGCGCTTGTGTAATCTCCTCTTCGGATACTGGGCCAAATTGAAAATTGTGGGCAGTGTTGGGAGGGGGTGGGGCTATATGGGTACTCCAAGGATGAGGTTCAGGTTTGTTGGAGGGGGTTCAACTCATTAATCAAAAACTTTTGAGTTGTAGGACATCAGCAAGTATCTCCCCGTCAGTCTGTAGTATATATAATTCAGTTCCAAAACCCTCCCTAATACTACAGCTGTAAACATAGCCCTGCACACTTTCTTGATCCTGGTTTCTCCATGAATGGTTAGTGTAACCTATATAGCCGGGTGCATCTCTATACACTGGCGACACACTTTATTCGAGCTCGGCTAGTTCCACGAATTCGGGTATACCCGGGTGTATTGAGGTTTGTGACTGTTTTCTGCCCGAGTGCATTGAGTTATTTTCCAGGCAGGGATTGAAGCATTTTATTCCCGCTGGCTGCAATACTGCACAGTATATATATATATACTGCATTACAATTCATGAATTTATGCCATCTGGTAGACACGCGAAGCATTGCAGCCTATTAAATCCTAATCATTATCATTTAACAGATCAGCCGCCCATCAGCCAGGCATGAACCCAGGCTGGGAAGGCAAATGCAACGGGGCTTGTCAGAGGTGAGGAGCGGCGCATTCCAGGTATCTGCCAGGTACATACTGGGTATTTGCTCGAATAAAGTGTGTCGCAGCAGTATGCTCGTAGATACACTGCACACCCCACATTGTCTTATGGTCAATAACCTGCTCAGATCTCTGTGAACAAATGTTGGGTTTGCTCCATTTTCCACTAGTTCAATATAATCCTGCTCATTCAAGAAGGATGGGACTAATATAGGCAGTTTGGTCTTAGACCTGGTTACATAGTTACATAGTAGATGAGGTTGAAAAAAGACGTACGTCCATCAAGTTCAACCTATGCTAAATTTAGACAACAGATACTTTATCCTATATCTATACTTACTTATTGATCCAGAGGAAGGCAAACAAAAAAAAAACAGATATCCAATGATATTTCAAAAGGGGAAAACAAATTCCTTCCTGACTCCAAGAATTGGCAATCGGATTAATCCCTGGATCAACATCCTTCCCATGATATATCCCTGTATACCTTTCCTTTCTAAAAAGATGTCCAACCTTTTTTTTAAACAAATCTATTGCATCTGCCATCACAGTCTCCATAGGTAATGAATTCCACATTTTAACTGCCCTTACTGTAAATAACCCTTTCCCTTGTTGCTGGTGAAATCGCCTTTCCTCCAACCTCAAGGGATGACCCGAGTGTTTTGTACTGCCCATGGGATGAATAGTTCTTTTGAAAGCTCCTTGTACTGTCCCTGAATATATTTGTATATAGTTATCATATCCCCTCTTATACGCCTCTTTTCTAATGTAAATAAATCTAATTTAGCAAGCCTCTCCTCATAAGTTAGATTGTCCATCCCCTTTATTAATTTGGTGGCACTTCTCTGCACTGTCTCTAGTTCCATAATGTCTTTTCTAAGGAGTGGTGCCCAAAAGTGTACCCCATATTCAAGGTGTGTTCTTACTAATGCTTTGTAAATGGGCATAATTATGTTTACTTCCCTTCCATCCATTGTCCGTTTAATGCAAGATAAGATCGTGTTTGCCTTTGCAGCTACTGCATGACTTTGGGCACTATGGCTTAGCCTGCTGTCTACAAGCACTCATAAATCCTTCTCCATCAAGGATTCTCCCAATATATCTCCATTTAATTTGTAAGTCGCCTTTTTATTCTTGCATTCCAAATGCATAACCTTACATTTATCGGTATTAAATCTCATCTGCCATTTGCCTGCCCACGTTTCCAGGCTCTCCAAGTCCTTCTGAAGAGAAATTACATCCTGCTCTGATTCTACTACCTTACACAATTTAGTATCATCAGCAAAGATGGAGACTGCTCTCGATGCCAACCTCAAAGTCATTAATAAACAAGTTTAAAAGCAGGGGCTCCAGTACCGATCCTTGAGGTACTCCACTCACGACTTTAGCCCAACCTGAAAAATGTAACGGATTGGGGCACTCACGCCTCTCAGCGTGTCTGTAACAGGGGACTTACCCTGTCCAGAAAACGTGCCTCTAAGACAGCAGTGTACTGGTTAATTGACCAGCACCTGGCTGATTAGAGGTGTTAGAAAAAGCCTGCCTCTGAGACAGGAAGAGAGACTCCTTAGCTCACATGTGAGCTGAACTAGGAAAGGAGAGCAGATTTTTCCTGAGTCTCACAAGTTGTGGGACTGACCATAGGGACAGATGTCTTGAAACCTGCACGCTGCCTGCAAGACACATGGGAAAGAACCTCTAAACCTGAATGCTGTTGGAACAGAAGCATTGTTTGGCCCCTTTTTTAATATGTTTGGATGTTTTTCTTATGTTAAAGGAACAGGCGCAATAAAAGCCTTATTTAATTTCACCTTAACAAGTCTCCCTTGCATACCTCTGAGCACGTCCTCCTACATATGGTGTCATAATTGGGACTGAGGTGGGCCTTGAAGTTAAAAGGGTCCCCGGAGATTGCCTGTGAATTTTTTTTTGTGCTTTTTGCCTACAACAACATAAACAAAGATCCCATGCAGCAGAGACCAGAGTTAAAGGGATACACACCCAGGCAGGAAATCTACACTGCACTGAAACCTGCAAAACCACCGATGGACATTTTCCCCTGATTCCAAGAGGAGAGAGAGAGACTGTGCTGAAGCAGGTAAACCTTATTTGCCTATCACAATAAAGTGTAATATGGTAATTGAAATAGGGGTTTTGCCTTCCAGCCGTAGTCAGGGTTCAAGAAGCATGTTAGCCCTTAAAAGGGATAGGCGTTTGTTGTTTTCAAATGTTTTGCTGAAGCAGTGAATACACATGGTGACCCACGAGCGGTACTGATTCTGCAAGTAAAGGTATCCCAAAGTGTGAAGAGTGAATGCCATAATACCCAAAGTTGAGACTGAAAATTACTGAACTCAAGCAGAAAACCACATTATTTGGCTGAAGCAGAGGGAAATCCACCTAGCAAGTAAATGGTGTAAAGCAAATAGAAGTTTTTACCTAGCAACTGCACATCCCGTATACCTAATGAGAGAAAATGCGTGCACAGTACTGCTTATATTGTAAAACTTACCGAAGAAAAAGAAAAAGCCTACAGAGATGCCTGTGAGAGCTACGAACTCTACAAGCAAAATATGCCCACCTGTAGGACTACTACAATTGGGGGTTCTAGCAAATACAGTGGCAACAGCTGCAATAGCGCCTCCTGAGGTCAGGAAGAAATTACACCTGATAGCCCCAAAATGGAGGACAAGATGCAGCGTTCCTGTAATAAACCCTACCCCACGGAAGAGTGGCCCTTCCAGTCCAATAAAGAGGAAGACATCTCTTACGGGGAACCCAAACCGAGTCACACCCAGAAAACACCCCAAGAATGGTGGGGGTGCCTGAACTCGGCACGAACCGAAAAGACCGCTCTCTATGATGACGAATATGTTCGGCAGGAGAAAGAGCGGGAGCAGCAGATGACCAAATATTTCTGTCAGCTAACGCAACTGCAAGAAAAGCCTGGCGTATACAACGAAGCCGCTGAAGTGTCAAATAAAGAAGGAGACCCCAGTATTCCTGATGGGGCGGAGTCATCCAAAACAAAAAGGCGGAAAAAGAAAAGCGGTTCTTCACTTACCGTGGAAGGAACAGACACGTCCGCAGATCCTGTGGAGAAAAAGGGGGACTGAGCTGCGATGTAGCCTAGAGAAAATGGAGAATTCGTCCCCCGGACAACCAAATATCCAGAGGGCCCAAGGCAGAAGTCGTGTTCCCCAAAGAAGTGTCTGTCCGGTGCCAACAGTGAGGAACCCTCAACCAACCTTCCCAGGGAAGTGGAGCCGGAACCAGTGAGTGTCGATCCCTTGACCAGCCCTGAAGATGCCCTGAAAAATGCCAGGCATGACTGTGATATGCTCCGTGAACAATTGAAACAAAAGACAGATGCTTACACAGAGCTACAGAAAAATAACGTGAAGCTACAGGAATATGTGCTCGAAATGTACTCTTCAGCCAGGACAGAATTGGACGATCTCAAGACTGAGCTAGATACTGCAAATGCTACTATTACCTCCATGGATGAAAAGCAGAGCCAATCTGATAAAATGATGGCTAAGCTGAAGCGGAAGTATGAGGAGGCACTGAAGCAGATGACAGTCTTTAAGCAAGAGGTTCACACTCTTCGCGTAGAGCTGAATGCCTCACAACAGGAGGTCAACAGTGTCCGGACAGAGGTGGACGTATCTCAGAAAGAGGTTCATACACTCCGCAGAGCACTGGATGCCTCACATCATGAGACCAACAGCTGCCGCACAGACCTGAAAGTTTCCAGAAAGGAACTTCACAGTCTCACTGAGGAGCTGGACATTGCAAAGAAAACTATCCTCCATCTTAACTTAGATCTCAAAGTCTCTCAGAAGGAGCTTCAGAACCTAAACCTGGAGATGGAAGTCTCACGCCAGGAGACAGCCCGCCATCAAGCAGATGTGCAAAAATGGAAGGCTGGATGGAGGCCTGAATAGAACAGAGACTGAAAAAAGAGAGAAATTAAAACTGAAAGAAGAAAATTCTCATTTGACAGACTACGTCAAGGAAAAGAATGGAAAGCTGCACGAGCTTAAAGAAATAAATAAACTTTTGGAAGATGAGATTCCCTTCCATCCATTGTCCGTTTAATGCAAGATAAGATCGTGTTTGCCTTTGCAGCTACTGCATGACTTTGGGCACTATGGCTTAGCCTGCTGTCTACAAGCACTCATAAATCCTTCTCCATCAAGGATTCTCCCAATATATCTCCATTTAATTTGTAAGTCGCCTTTTTATTCTTGCATTCCAAATGCATAACCTTACATTTATCGGTATTAAATCTCATCTGCCATTTGCCTGCCCACGTTTCCAGGCTCTCCAAGTCCTTCTGAAGAGAAATTACATCCTGCTCTGATTCTACTACCTTACACAATTTAGTATCATCAGCAAAGATGGAGACTGCTCTCGATGCCAACCTCAAAGTCATTAATAAACAAGTTTAAAAGCAGGGGCTCCAGTACCGATCCTTGAGGTACTCCACTCACGACTTTAGCCCAACCTGAAAAATGTAACGGATTGGGGCACTCACGCCTCTCAGCGTGTCTGTAACAGGGGACTTACCCTGTCCAGAAAACGTGCCTCTAAGACAGCAGTGTACTGGTTAATTGACCAGCACCTGGCTGATTAGAGGTGTTAGAAAAAGCCTGCCTCTGAGACAGGAAGAGAGACTCCTTAGCTCACATGTGAGCTGAACTAGGAAAGGAGAGCAGATTTTTCCTGAGTCTCACAAGTTGTGGGACTGACCATAGGGACAGATGTCTTGAAACCTGCACGCTGCCTGCAAGACACATGGGAAAGAACCTCTAAACCTGAATGCTGTTGGAACAGAAGCATTGTTTGGCCCCTTTTTTAATATGTTTGGATGTTTTTCTTATGTTAAAGGAACAGGCGCAATAAAAGCCTTATTTAATTTCACCTTAACAAGTCTCCCTTGCATACCTCTGAGCACGTCCTCCTACATATGGTGTCATAATTGGGACTGAGGTGGGCCTTGAAGTTAAAAGGGTCCCCGGAGATTGCCTGTGAATTTTTTTTTGTGCTTTTTGCCTACAACAACATAAACAAAGATCCCATGCAGCAGAGACCAGAGTTAAAGGGATACACACCCAGGCAGGAAATCTACACTGCACTGAAACCTGCAAAACCACCGATGGACATTTTCCCCTGATTCCAAGAGGAGAGAGAGAGACTGTGCTGAAGCAGGTAAACCTTATTTGCCTATCACAATAAAGTGTAATATGGTAATTGAAATAGGGGTTTTGCCTTCCAGCCGTAGTCAGGGTTCAAGAAGCATGTTAGCCCTTAAAAGGGATAGGCGTTTGTTGTTTTCAAATGTTTTGCTGAAGCAGTGAATACACATGGTGACCCACGAGCGGTACTGATTCTGCAAGTAAAGGTATCCCAAAGTGTGAAGAGTGAATGCCATAATACCCAAAGTTGAGACTGAAAATTACTGAACTCAAGCAGAAAACCACATTATTTGGCTGAAGCAGAGGGAAATCCACCTAGCAAGTAAATGGTGTAAAGCAAATAGAAGTTTTTACCTAGCAACTGCACATCCCGTATACCTAATGAGAGAAAATGCGTGCACAGTACTGCTTATATTGTAAAACTTACCGAAGAAAAAGAAAAAGCCTACAGAGATGCCTGTGAGAGCTACGAACTCTACAAGCAAAATATGCCCACCTGTAGGACTACTACAATTGGGGGTTCTAGCAAATACAGTGGCAACAGCTGCAATAGCGCCTCCTGAGGTCAGGAAGAAATTACACCTGATAGCCCCAAAATGGAGGACAAGATGCAGCGTTCCTGTAATAAACCCTACCCCACGGAAGAGTGGCCCTTCCAGTCCAATAAAGAGGAAGACATCTCTTACGGGGAACCCAAACCGAGTCACACCCAGAAAACACCCCAAGAATGGTGGGGGTGCCTGAACTCGGCACGAACCGAAAAGACCGCTCTCTATGATGACGAATATGTTCGGCAGGAGAAAGAGCGGGAGCAGCAGATGACCAAATATTTCTGTCAGCTAACGCAACTGCAAGAAAAGCCTGGCGTATACAACGAAGCCGCTGAAGTGTCAAATAAAGAAGGAGACCCCAGTATTCCTGATGGGGCGGAGTCATCCAAAACAAAAAGGCGGAAAAAGAAAAGCGGTTCTTCACTTACCGTGGAAGGAACAGACACGTCCGCAGATCCTGTGGAGAAAAAGGGGGACTGAGCTGCGATGTAGCCTAGAGAAAATGGAGAATTCGTCCCCCGGACAACCAAATATCCAGAGGGCCCAAGGCAGAAGTCGTGTTCCCCAAAGAAGTGTCTGTCCGGTGCCAACAGTGAGGAACCCTCAACCAACCTTCCCAGGGAAGTGGAGCCGGAACCAGTGAGTGTCGATCCCTTGACCAGCCCTGAAGATGCCCTGAAAAATGCCAGGCATGACTGTGATATGCTCCGTGAACAATTGAAACAAAAGACAGATGCTTACACAGAGCTACAGAAAAATAACGTGAAGCTACAGGAATATGTGCTCGAAATGTACTCTTCAGCCAGGACAGAATTGGACGATCTCAAGACTGAGCTAGATACTGCAAATGCTACTATTACCTCCATGGATGAAAAGCAGAGCCAATCTGATAAAATGATGGCTAAGCTGAAGCGGAAGTATGAGGAGGCACTGAAGCAGATGACAGTCTTTCAGAAAGAGGTTCATACACTCCGCAGAGCACTGGATGCCTCACATCATGAGACCAACAGCTGCCGCACAGACCTGAAAGTTTCCAGAAAGGAACTTCACAGTCTCACTGAGGAGCTGGACATTGCAAAGAAAACTATCCTCCATCTTAACTTAGATCTCAAAGTCTCTCAGAAGGAGCTTCAGAACCTAAACCTGGAGATGGAAGTCTCACGCCAGGAGACAGCCCGCCATCAAGCAGATGTGCAAAAATGGAAGGCTGGATGGAGGCCTGAATAGAACAGAGACTGAAAAAAGAGAGAAATTAAAACTGAAAGAAGAAAATTCTCATTTGACAGACTACGTCAAGGAAAAGAATGGAAAGCTGCACGAGCTTAAAGAAATAAATAAACTTTTGGAAGATGAGAAGTTTGAAGCAGAGCTCCGACTGCAGAACCAACTGCAAGGTCTGCGTACACACCTCCAAAAGGCCGAGGAGAAGCAGCAAACTCTGCAGGAAGACAATCTGCAGGCTGTTAAAGAAATACAAGAGCTGCAGGAACATCTGATTACTCAGTATGTCCCCGCAAAGCAGCATGAGAAACTGAAGGCTACTCTGAGCATCACCGAAGCATCGCTAGAGGCCAAGCTTAGAATCCAGGTGACTCGGCACAAAAGGGAGCACAAGAAGGTCCAGAAACTGAGACAAGTAACTGGCCCGAGCCAAGAAATTCACAGTACTTCACAATACAATGAAAATGTGGAAGCAAGCTCAGAGAAAGCAAAGTGTGCAGATAAATTCCCTGAGAAGAGACTTGCAAGACGCACTCAAAAACCAGGGATCTCTCGCGGATGAGATTACAGTTCTACAAGAACAAGTATTGACCCTGACTAAGCGTCAGTATCCCACAGCCACAAAAACCCATGAAGACAAGGGTACAGTGAGAGCTGGGAATACCGCTCGTCTGAAAAACAAGGTTGCAAAATTTGAACCACCTAAACAAGCACTAGCAAAACCTTCAGCCACCCAACAGGCAACAAAAAAAGGTACACGTGCTGAATCAAAATCAGAAGAATACTTAGCTAATGAGGTTGAAAAGATGGGACATTCTCTTGAAGTGGATGTGGAATTGCAACTATGTCCCAAAGAAGCCGAACTGGTGACTACATTGAATGGGAAAAGTGCAGGAAGACAGCTTCAAGAACTGAGGGCTCAAGTGGCTGTTCTTGGGTGCTCTTGTTATACCAGGAAATTGACATTTGGTGCTAAAGTGGAGCACATGGGAAGGATGGCGAGAGAGAGCGATTTGCATAGCGCTCTGCGACTGTCGCCATACAGTCTGCCTATGAAAAGAGGAGTGTCCGATACAGGGGAAAGCTCTAGACACGTGGTCAGTAGAAAGACTGTACTTGGAAAAAGTTCTTCTCGAGCAACTGAGGACTGCTGATCTCAAGCACCTTATGGAGGAGACACTACTAATCTGGAGGAAGGGCTCCCATCCCAGCAGGACTGAGGGTTCTCCTCCATCCACTCTCATTCAAGTCACAGAGATATCTCGATGAGAGTGGAAGGATGGGCTTTGGCCGTGGCAAGCCCGAGCTTCCCACAAACAGGGGAGGTATGTAATAGGGGACTTACCCTGTTCAGAAAACTTGCCTCTAAGACAGCAGTGTACTGGTTAATTGACCTGCACCTGGCTGATTAGAGGTGTTAGAAAAAGCCTGCCTTTGAGACAGGAAGAGAGACTCCTTAGCTCACATGTGAGCTGAACTAGGAAACAGAGCAGATTGCTCCTGAGTCTCACAAGTTGTGGGACTGACCATAGGGACAGATGTCTTGAAGCCTGCCAGAAGATACAGCACGCTGCCTGCAAGACACAGGGGAAAGAACCTCTAAACCTGAATGCTTACATAGCCTGAGGAAAAAGGCAGCAACCCAGGAACAGAGAAGATTTTCCCTCCAACTACAAGAAACAGATAAGACTTTCCTTTATACGACTTTTGGTATGTCTGCAAATATCAAGATATATGTTTGGGGCTGGGAGACATGCTTATCTAAAGGGAGTTGTGGACTGCATAGGTTTCACTAGAAATTCTCCCAAGTGGAACAGCAGCGTTGTTCGACCCCTTTTTTGAATATGTTTGGATGTTTTTTCTTATGTTAAAGGAACAGGCGCAATAAAAGCCTTATTTAATTTCACCTTAACAAGTCTCCCTTGCATACCTCTGCGCACGTCCTCCTACAGTGTCCCCATCACCTCAAACCCCACTGCAGATAACTGCCCCGGTTCCCCGCTTCCTCACTCTCTCTCCTCCTCCACACCGAGCCATTCCTCCGGGGCACGGGCTGCACGCCCAGGCACATGATCGGGGCACGGCAGCCTCACAGAAGGCGCACGCTCACGATCGCTGTGACGGATCGATGGACACGCGCCCCTCGGCGTGCCTCCGTCACCCCAGCCCCTACGGCACCTAGCTCCACCGCTCCTCCTTCCCCTCTGCCTCTCACCTCTTCCATGCCGAGTCCTTCCTCCGCGATGCACGCCGCACGCCCAGGCACACGGTCGGTGCGCGCGCATAACAACCTTACAGAAGGCGCGCGCACCCAATCAAGTTATCAGCCATCCCTATCCACTGGCTCCGCCCCCCAATCGGCTGCAGGTGATTGCTCTGGATTACCTCCCTGTCTCCTCCCCTGCTCACACGGACCTATACATGCAAATACCCAGACAAACTTCTGCTCCACCCCTCACTCCTATTGGCCCTCCTTCCTTTATAACCCCACTCTGTCCTCTCAGTCCTTGCTCTACATAGCTTTTCTGTAGCTCCTGTGTGTGCAGTGTCTATGCCTAGCTCTCTTGTCTGTTTCAGCTCTGGTTCCTGTCCCTGCCCCTGTTTGGATTCCTTTGGTTTGATCTTGGCTCTGTTTGACTAAGTATACCTCGCTACCCTTGGACTCTGCTTTGGACATCACTACACTGCTCTCTCCTGCCCCTGAACTCTGGCTCTTGGACATTAACCCTCCGACCTCTGGCACCCCGGACTCAGCAAGTATAACGTTAACCCTTTCTCATCAGGCCCTGCAACGCAACTTACCACACTCTGGGCACGCCCTCACTGCTGTGGGTGTGTGTTATACCCTTACCCACATCAGTACTGGGGACTGGCCAGGTCTGCGGGCATACAGACGTTACAAAAAAGTTCCATTTATGACAACCCTCTGTTGTCTGTCCTTTAACCCGTTTTCAATCCAGGTGCATATATTATTACTCAGTACAATTTTCTTTATTTTGTACACCAACCTCTTGTGTGAAACCGTATCAAAAGCCTTACCCTGGTTTAAATACCTACTTACCTCCTCAAAGAAACAAATAAGGTTAGTTTGGCATGACCTATCCTTCATAAATCCATGCTGATTATTACTAATAATTTTGTTTTCCATTAGGTATTCCTGAATATTAAACCTTAAAGTAGTTTCCCCACTATTGAAGTCAGGCTTACAGGTCTGTAATTAAACGGTTGTGATCTAGCTCCCTTTTTATTTATAGGCACCACATCTCCTTTTTGCCAATCTTGTGGTACCATTAAATATAATGGTTTGGCTATTACTGAACTTAACTCCTTGAGAACTCTTGGATGTATGCCATTTGGGCCAGGTGCCTTGTTTACTTTCATTTTTTCAAGCCGCTTATGAACTTCTTCCTCAGTTAACCAATTGTTCATTAATATAGAGGTTGTGGCTTCCTCCTGCGACATTACTATTGAAATTGATTCTTCCCTGGTAAACACAAAGGCAAAGAATTTGTTTAATACCTCAGCTTTTTCCTTATCTCCAATAATCTGCCTTCCCATCTCACACTGAAAGGGTCCTATATTTACTTTTCTAATTTATTGTTCTTAAGATTCTTAAAGAACTTCTTAGGGTTGATCTTACTTTCTATTGCAATCCTTTTTTCATTATCCATTTTTGCTAATTTGATTGCCCTTTTGCAATTTTTGTTACATTCCTTATAATTCTGATACGATGTCTCCGTCCCTTCTGACTTCAAGAATCTAAACGCCTTCCTCTTCTTGTCCATTTCCTCCCCACCCTGTTTATTTAGCCACATTGGTTTTGACGTATTTCTTTTATACTTATTATCCAAGGGTATACACTGATAAGTGTGCTTTTCTAACAATGTTTTAAAGACTGCCCATTTATCTTCTACATTTTCTCCTGCAAAAATATCATCCCAATGTATTACATGTAGATTAGACCTCAGTTTATTAAAATCTGCCTTTCTAAAGTTTAAGTTCTTTGTTGAACCCAAGTAATCTGTTTTTTGATCATTTATTTCAAATGAGACCATGTTATGATCATTGTTACCCAAATGTTCCAGGACTTGAATATTTGTTCTTACTTCTACAGTACATTGTTTGATATTACCAAATCCAGTACTGCCCCTCTCCTGGTTGCTTCCTCAATAATGGTGCTAGTTTTCTATTTTGGATGGAACTTTGCAAACTGCTTGGAATAAATTCATATACTGTACCTCTTTGGCATACTATCCAAAGAAGAAACTAAAAGAGTAATTAAGACATTGGAGAAATACCTTTGATGTTTCCTAACGTAATCAGGACTACTGGGTACATGTATTACTTTATGCAAAATTTGCATTGTATATTGTTGTGCATTTATCTATCAGACAGTCACCATTTTATTCCTATTATGGCTTTCACCCTTAATGTCTGCCAGCAATACCATTGCCATCTCAGGTACTCTCAGTAAAGAATCTTCTTACACATTCTTGATTACTGTAAGTGTAACAATTCTTGCAGTCCCAATTGGAGGTAGGTCAGGAAACATTAAAATGCCACACTGATAAAAAAAAACATCCTACTCCTGTCTGCACTGTAGGGGATATGGTGTGTTGTCTGTGCAGGACATTCAAACTCATCAACTAAGTTGGGTCACTGTCACTGGTACTTTGGTTCATACAGTACAGCTGCGGCACCTTTACCCTAGTGCGGCCATAGCGGCGCAACTCTGATAACCGTGGGCAGATGCAGCATGTGGTTTTTTTCCCCGGAGTATATTGCGGTATTTTAGCGCTCGTAATATTAGCATTTTATTAGCGCTGTCTACAACACTGCAATACCATCTAAAAACTCAGGGAGACGTTCGCGAGCTGTTGTCTTCAAAGTCTAATAATTTAGCAGTTCAACCTACGTCAGTACACAGTCTGCGTGTGCGCGCGCAGTAATTGTAAATTTGCATATTTATACATGCATGTGCAGTGCTGTATGTCTCATTTAAAATTTGTTGAAACGCATAGGCGTGTACTGTAACAGTATCACATTTCGGCATACTGTACAGCGCTCTCCCCTCGCTCGCCCCCGCACACACACAGGATAATTTACTGCACTGCAGTATTTCAATTTCTTATCTTATCTAGAGTACAGTACACCTCTCCCACACCATTCCTTTGAATGTGTGTCTTTCTGGTTTCAATCACATTCCTGCTTGATAGCTGATGATTACTGCGCATGCGTCTGTAACTTCACCACTGCTTGCTTACGAAGTTCAAGAGTGAGTGACCAAAAAAAAAAACATTTCCTCCTCATTTTTTTTTTTATTTTGTCCACAAGCCACCCTAAACCATCTTGATATTACGATATTCAATCTGTGCTGTAGCTTTTGACTGTGACACTGTGTGTTTGACTGCACATGGTTGATTTGTGTGCTTTTTATGTATTTGGGGGTGTAGGAATCAAATTATTATAATGTCCTGTGTTTTGAAAATATGTAATTTCTTTGAACTACAGTACAGCTAATCCTTCATGCAGCTGTACCCTGTACCCCCCTCCCCCACGCACACACACAAGGCTCGCTCAAGGCTTTGAACCTCTTATCGACAGACACCTCTTCAGAACCATTCCGTTTCTAAAGCTTGTCATTGTGTTTTTAATCGTCCGACCCTAGCCGAGCACCACCTCTCTGCGCCTGCATGTAAACCTCTTTGGGATGGGAGCTACAGTACATAGCTGATGATTACTGTGCATGCGTCTGTAACTTCACCGCTGCTTGCTTGCGAAGTTCAAGAATGAGTGACCAAAAAAAAATATATATTTTTTTTTCTCATTTTTTATTTTCTCCACAAGCCTGCCTAAACCATCTTGATATTACGATATTCAATCTGTGCTGTAGCTTTTGACTGCGACACTGTGCATTTGACTGCACATGGTTGATTTGAATGCTTTTTATGTATTTGGGGGTGTAGGGATCAAATTATTATGATGAACTACCTTTTGAAAATATCATTTCTTTGAACTACAGTACAGTTAATCCTTTATGCAGCTGTACCCTGTACCCCCCTCCCCCACGCACACACACAAGCTCGCTCAAGGATTTGAACCTCTTATCGACGGACACCTCTCCAGAACCATTCCATTTCTAAATCTTGCCATTGTGTTTTTAATCGTCCGTCCCTAGCCGAGCATCACCTCTCTGCGCCTGAGTGCCTAATTTTCCTATTGTTGGCTTTGAGTCACCTCTCTGTAATCCTCTTTGGGATGGGAGCTAACTGATGATTACTGCGCATGACTCACCCATCCACCCCCCAACCCTTTGAGGCTTTGTTTACGGTAACGCTTGTGATAATCCCTTCTCGAATTTGATATGTAAATCTGATATGCACAGCACTGTGAAATTGAGAGTTAAAAAAAACATAATCTGATTCATGTTTTTGATGCAGTAAGTTACCACTTTTTGTCATTCTTTCTTTTTCTTTGGTGAGAGGGGGGGGCGGTCAATGATTATGATTAGCATGAATGTAAAGAAATATTTATTTTATTTTATCAGGAACAAAAAATACAAATATACAAATAATCATGAATAATACAAAAAGCAGTCTTTATTCAGTTCTTCTGTCAGATGAAAATTGAGGGCCGGTGGATAATCATGAATAATCCACATTGATAATAATATTAATTAATAATATATAATATATATTAATATTTATACAGTATAATAATATAAATGTTTCCGTCTTTATCTTCTTCCTCATTCTGTGTACAGTACAGTAGTTCATTGAGAGAGGGGAGGTTTTGTGTACATCATGACTGCAGTTTAGATACACTTAACTGTACAAACAGTTCACAAACTTTACACGATACCCCCCTCTCCCCCGGTCCATCCTTTTTTTCTGAAAAGACAAGAAAACAAAAGATTAGTGCAGTTATGTGCATACTGTATTATGCGTGAGGGGGGGGAAAGGACCAGAACCCTAAGTGATGCACTCAACTCTACTGAATGAAAATAATAAATTTTTTAATATATATAATGAAGCAAACATGAAAAAAGGGTATTTAAAACCTAAAATGATGTACTGAAGAGATCCTGGTATTGAATCTCTATGAATGATCAGATGGCATTGATATACATCTTAAGATAGCCATTCATGCTAGAATAGGTATGCAATTGTATCTCACAGCACTTTGAACAAAATTGCTCATTGAAGTAAACACTTGGTGCAATCCTGAAGTGTATGAGTATATGGAGTTGTGAATCCTAACAGGTCGTGAGATACAAA
>WSYH01002354.1:0-42161 GCA_036426205.1 Ascaphus truei
CCCCCCCTCCCTCCCTCACTTTCACCCCCCTACAAATGGATGTACAATTTTTTTTTCATAAACAAGACTTACAATAAATAATTTTATCAATAATACTTTCTTGCTCTACTTTTTATGTTCAAGATATGTGCTACATATCTTCTACTTTCATTACACTTTACTCCTATAGTTTTCATTTTAAACAACATTTTTTTCTTTTATCTATTTACATTGCGGGCAACGCCGGGACTCTCTAATAAAATATACACTTTAAAACCCTAAGTCTTTCTGGTATGGGAAATAGAATAAAAAGCTGCACTTTATTTTTCACTAGCCATATTCCCCACACACTATTGCATAGACTTAGTATGGATTCTAAGAATCCCCTCACAACCTTACAGTATATGTATGGTTGGAGCACCTCAGAACCCGTATACCGGTTCTGGGTGACCTGGACATTTACTAGGTATCTCCATTAACCTAGGGACCCCTTGACTGTTTTAGGGACACCTCACATCCCTATGCCCCTTTTTCCTTTCTGGTTTGTGCTGAAGCAGGGAACCAACACATGAACCCCTATACAGGTTTTGGGTGACCGGGGCATTAACTGGGCACCCCCCTTAATCTAGGGACCCCTCATAGTTCCTGGGACACTTTGCATCCCTAGGCCCCATTTACCTTTCTGGGCTATGCTGAATCAGGGAACCCTAGTGGTGAGTCGCGCAAGCGTTTTCAAGGGGAAATATTGCTGGGACAATGTGCCTATATGCAGTGGTCGACAAATCACCAAAAAATCTACTCGCCGAACAAAAAAATCTACTCGTCACCTAGTACCACACGTGTGCTGCTTGGGCCAATAGGAGCTCGCCACGATGTTAAATCCACTCACCCGGGGCGTGCAGATGTATAGGTTTGTCGAACACTGCCTATATGAACCTGGGAATTGAGCATTATTCTCTGTAATATTTTTGGTGTATCCAGCAACTCTGGACCCGACTATCTACACACATTCTGACAACACTTTCTCCGCAACCCCCGCCCCCCTTGAAACTCATAGCCTAGTAATCCCGGCTCTGGCATCCTCGGAAAGGCAAAACACATAAAATCTTTGTCGCACAATTACAGTTTATGCATTTAACAACCCTGGGGCTCAAGAGCAGACTCTTCTTGAGCCCTTATTACGGATTAGGGGTAACCAAACGGGCTTAACCCTTTGAGAGCCTGGTTACCCCCTGTAACAGGGGAGTAATCCCTGTTCAAGTAATGTGCCTTTAATCTAGCAGTGTGGTGGTTAACTGCTGGTAGTCAATTAATAAACACCACCTGCCTGATCTAGATTGCTTACAAAAGCCTGTCTGTTGAGAACTGCTGAACTAGCAACCCCATTGAGTGGGAAAAGGGCAGAGCGACAGCTTCAAGAGCAGAAAACTCAAAAGGCTGTTTTTAAACGCTCTGCAACTGCTGCCATACAGTATGCCTACAATAAGATGAGCACCCGACGCAAAGGAAATCTCATGACCGCGCACGTAGAAAAAAAGACTATACTTGGAGAAAGTCCTCCTCGAGCGACTGAGGGGTGCTGATCTCAAACACCTTCAGGAGGAGACACGAATAAACTGGAGAAAGGGCTCCAATCCCAACAGGACTGAGGGTTCTCTTCCTCCATCCACTCTCATTCAAGTGACTGAGATATCTAGAATGAGAGTGGAAGGATGGGCTTTGGCCGTGGCAAGCCCGAGCTTCCCACAAACAGGGGAGGTACGTAACAGGGGAGTAATCCCTGTTCAAGTAATGTGCCTTTAATATAGCAGTGTGGTGGTTAACTGCTGGTAGTCAATTAATAAACACCACCTGCCTGATCTAGATTGCTTACAAAAGCCTGTCTGTTGAGACAGGAAGTGACTCCTTAGCTCTGACTGAGAGCTGAACTTTGGAGACAGAGTAGTTCTTGAGTCTCCCAGGAGATACTGACCAAGAGAACACAGATCTCTGGAGCTGACCGGTCTTGAGCTCTGCACAGCATAGCTGATTGCAAGACACCACATAAGACTTCTAAACCTGGATGCTGATTTTCTGTGCATGCATGGCTGCGGTTCCAGGAGAGCAGAGAAGCTTACTCTACAGCAGCTAACTGATAAGACTTTCATTATTAAGAGACTGCTTATATCTGCTTATTTCATGCTATATGTTTTGGGGCTGCGAGACATGCTTGACTTAGGGAGTTGTGAATTAATTGCATGGTATTTTCACTAGAGATACTCCCAAGTGAATAGAAGCTTTGTCCCCCCCTGTGTTTGGATGATTTCCTGATGAAAAGGAAAAGGCACAATAAAGCCTTATTATAATTTCACCTTATAAAAGTCTCCAATTGTGTACCTCTGTGAACGTCCGTCTACACCCCCCTACCGTCACAATAGCCACCAAGGGCTGTATAAGCAGCGTTGCCGGAGCAGGGATATGGACAATGTTTGGAGCTCATCGGAGACACGTCTGATGGGAGATTCAAAAGTGCTTTGTGTAACAGAGCACACACACAAGCACTGATCTCAGCAGAGAAGCACCGGAGAAGCCTGGGACGTGAAGCAGACAGGATAAGCCTTCTGAAGCAGGCTCCAGCACTTAGTTGAGGTTAGACACTTCGCCCCTGACCCCCAGTTGGTGAGTGTTTCACTGTGATATTGTATTTGTGTGTTTGATGGCTTGCCAGAATACACTTTAGTTTATTCAATTATTGTGTCCTGTCGGGTGATAGTGTTCCCGGTGGAAAGGTGTTAAAAGTACTGGTCTCCCGTGACAGGCTTTTTTTCTGGTGGCATAGCGGTGAGATCACTAGTCTCAGTTCTGAAACTCTTGCGGAACTTTCAGTTCTGAGTTAGTCTTGATTTCAAGACTGCGGGACCAATAGTTCCAGACATACAGTGCATAGTTCAGTGTAACTCTCCATTCATGTTCGTTTAGTCAACCTGATCCTAAATGTCCATGCCTGGCTGGATATTTCCGTAAATGGAGCCTCGCCAAGGTATTAGCACGGTGTGAGCGCCATGGTCTGCCGAACGAGGGCAGAGACAAGGTGGACCTCGCGGAGGATATTGCACGGCACAAGGCCGGCTTCTCCGAGGTCGCTGATGCGGTAGTGGTTGTGGCCACTAACGCCCTTGCCAGGGCCTCAGGGGACGAATCCCTGTAAGTGATTAACCAATGCAGAGTCACCACGTTCCAGGACCTAATTGGGCCTCCTCATCCGGGAGCCAACTGGATCCTGCTCCCAGGCCAGCACCCAAGACCTCCAAGGCAGCTGACCCTCTCCAGGTCACAAAGCTGTAGCAGAGCAACCCAAGTGCCGGAGGTGCTTCAGCTCAGCCCGCGGAGTATGTCTACGAGCGCTGGTGCTACCAATGCAACCGGCCGGGCTATCTGCAGATGGACTGCCCCAACCCACCTCGTTCCAGTGACCCCATCTTGTGGTCACTTTATAATATTACTAGACAGTGCTAATTATATATGTTTCAACCATATCATTTAATACTAATCTCATTGTATGTATTTGAATATATTAAAAAGCTGTTGTTTTCACTATGTTTATGATATTGAATATGTTTTATATGTATAACTAGATGTCACATAATGATTGATATGAAATTGGTGCATTTGGGTTAAAACCATAACATCACAGCCAACAGGTATATAAGGATCAATGAAGAATTCTAATCCACAATCCCTGAGAAACTTCCAGATCGAACAAAAAGCATTGGATGAGTGCCAAGAGTTCCGGTGTCCATCTGAAGTGTGCAGGGTCTGCACGGCTTTTGTCTCATCCTCTGAGAGTAATCATACGGGTCCCATAGCTTCGTCACGAATGACGTCACGAATGACGTCACGTCAGACAGCGACCGGATCAACCAGAGTGGCAGAGAGCAAAGTATGATTGCAAAATGACCTAAAGCGCACAGGAGAGAAAAAGCAAAAACAAAACATAGTGTAATCTGTATACAATAGATAGATGTTCCCCGCTATAAAGAGATACACTTACAAGATGCAATTTCAAATTGAGCAGAGCAAATAATCCTAGATTGATGTGTTGCAAAGGAGATTCACGTTACCAAACTTCGCTCAGCCTTCCGTAGAGATTCAGGTGCTTTGCTCTGTCAGAAGGATGTTCTTTACTTACAGAAGCTTCTTCTAAACTAGCAGGCTCAGCTGGGCTCCCAGAATCGATATAGAAAGAGGTAAGGAAAATAGAGAGAGGGTGTACTCGCGTACAAAACAGATTTATTGAATTAAAACCAGTAAGGATATATCCGCAGGAAGAGTTCCGCACAACAGCAAGAAAGTTTGGAGACCTGTGATCTAAAAAAAGTGGGTATTTAAGTGGGTATCTTATCTGAGATGTATATATTTTCAAGTCATCTTCGTATAAAACAAATTTCAACTGTGACTGCAGGTATGAAGAAAGTATGCGGTAGCTAGCCGTGTGTCAGTCATATAATGCTCATAGTGCGGGGGAAATGAGTATCATCAGTAAAGGATAAACAATGGGATGGCTAAAAAAACAATATGATGGGATAAATAGCCCCACGTAATTCCTAATGTCCTGAGATGTTGCCCCTGGTGCTAGACTGAAAAGACTTCAATATATATCCACATGAAGGATTGATTGTAGTTCAAAGTACTCACACTTGGTAGCTGCAGGTCCTGTTGTCAGCGTGCTGCTGTCTCATATCATCAGGAAGATAGTTACCCAGGAGGGGAGGTAAACAGTGCACAGCTTGTTGGAAAATAGAAAAATGATGGTGGCTGGACCCAAGGATGAATAAAAACGTTGTCTTTATTGTCAGGACATACACCAAACGTTCACAGGAACCTCTGACGCGTTTCGGTCTCTTTGACAAAGGGCAGGCCAGCCCGAAACACGTCAGAGGTTCCTCCCACAAGGTTTTTGTGAACGTTTGGTGTATGTCCTGACAATAAAAACAAAGTTTTTATTCATCTTTGGGTCCAGCCACCGTCATTATTCTATTTTCCAACAAGCTGTGCACTGTTTACCTCCCCTCCTGGGTAACTATCTTCCAGAGTTCCGCACAACAGCTATCTCCGGCAAAAGTTCTAACACCGCTTCCGAAAGGAATGTCCTGCATCCCTTCTTTCCGGTATCACTGTGCACTTGGAGTCCATCTGTCACCCGGGAGTACTCAGCTGTTAAGAGACCGCGTAAATGTTCGAATCGTGTGTATCTAGGGAATTCATCCTCATAGAAACCCTGACGCACAAAATGTCGGACTTGCATATATTTAAACACCTCCGTTAGAGGTAGACCGTATTTTCTCATCAATTCCTCAAACGATATCAACTTATTTTTTTCTAATAAGTCTCACGTCTCTTGAATACCTCTATGTCTACAGATTCAAAGAGCCGACCCCGGAAACCAGCAAAAACCCTGGATTACCGAAAAGGGGCACAAGTCTAGATGGAATTGAGATTACCTTATATCTTTTTTGCCAACTGCCAGATTTTCAGAGTAAACCCATTTACCACCGGCTCAGACTGTTTCCCAAGCCCGGTCTCAGAGCTCGACCATAGCAAAGTAGGCAGGCCAACCAGGTATTTACGTGAGCTTTCCAGATCCACCCAAGCATATGTCCCTCCCGGGGAGTGCCAGTAAACCATTTGTTTCAAATTAGAGGCTATATAATATTTTAGAATATTTGGAACTGCCAAACCACCTCCTTCCTTAGACGCCAGCATAATTGACCTGGCTATTCTTGGTTGTTTATGTTTCCAAATAAATTGCATAATTCGATTTTGAATTTCTTTTATATTTGTATGTGAGACAGATATTGGTAATGTCTGGAAATAGTACAGATGTCTGGGGAGGATATTCATCTTAACCGCAGTAATACGCCATATCCAGGAGATGCAATGAGAATTCCAAACTTGTAGGTCTTTTCTTATCTTAGAAAAAAGTTCAGGATAGTTATATTTATATGAGTTGTAGTCCCTAGTAAGCTATATCCCTAGATACTTCAGATGGGTCTTTTACCACTTATAGTCAAAGTGGCGTTTAAGGACCTTGACCTCCTTTTCAGTTAACGTTAAATTTAGCGCTTCCGACTTTCCCCCTAATCTCTGGGCAGGTCAGTAATGAGTCGTTTATCCTGCAATGGAATGATTGAGTCCTGGCAAATTGGGGATTGAACAAAATTGCCACCGGGGCGTGGCCTGAATCCCGTGATAGGCCCTTTATCTGAATGGACTAATACTTCCAAGATATTTGGGGATACAAATATATGATCAATTCTGGAGTACGAATCGTGTGGGGGCGAATAAAAAGAATAATCGCTCTGTCCTTTATGTGAGCTTCGCCAGGCATCCCACAAACCATATTCTTTAAGTAACAGTCTAAATTTTTTTGCTACACTATATGTCATAGCAGAGTGCGATTGCTCTGAGTGGGTGGACTTGTCCATATCTGGATCCGGTACCATATTAAAGTTACCTCCCAAGATAAGCAGCTGATCTCCGCTATCTCCCATAGATTCTCGTGTTTCCCTTAAAAAATCAATTTGTCCCTCGTTGGGCGCAGATATTCACTAGCGTAATATGTTGGCCTGCGAGAAGCCTATGAACCACGAAGGACCCCCTCCCCCCCCCGCCAATTGATCTCTCTTAACCTTCAATACCTGGAACTGAATATTCCATTTAATCAGTATGGCAGCCCATCTTATTTTGCTAGTAAAAGAAGAATAAAATGCTATAGGGTATGTCCCGCTGAAAGGGTTTGGGGGCTCCTGGGTGTCAAAATGCATCTTTTGCAAAAAAAAAAACAATATCTGCTTTCAGATTCCTAATTTCTTTTAGGGCTAATCTACGCTTAATATTACTTACTCCTAGATATGGATGTAGCTAGTGTATTGGCCTTTCTGAATCCGAATTTAGAAGTCAGAATTGCTCAATAGTCTCAGAGCTTCATCCCTGTATTTATTAGATGACTGTACAACTATGGCTCCCCCCTTGTCTGCATTTTTGATGGTGATATTCTTATTTTTCTTTAATTCCGCTAGATCCAATCTCTCCTGTGGGGTAAGATTATCAGGTATGTAGAATGAATAACCTTTAGCTAATGTTCTTAAATCCCTGTCAACCAGCCTTTCAAAGGTTGTTAGACAGGGCCCTTTGGTATTATTGGGAATAAAGGATGAACGTTTCTTGAGATTGGTATCTGTATGGCCGAAAAAAAGGGGGTCCATAGTTGTCTCAGTATTACCCTCTTCGTACAGAGACTGCATGTCAAACTCAAATGCGGTCTCTACAAAAGAAGAAACAAGCTTATTATCAGTAACCATACTCTCACCCTCAATTTTAGAAGTGGTAGTCATAGATGATATGGTATTAGTTTTTCTTGCAAATAGCTTCTTAAGAGCCCACTTCCTAGTATATTTTTATTTTATTGGTCATTTTTATTGGGTCTAATTTTAATTGATACCTGTGCTGTAGATGTGTGAGGATATACACCTGTTGCCTGTTCATTGGGCAACACACTCAGGTGTGGTGAATTACACAGACTATAACTGGGTGTCTTTTATGCAAGCGGATCACTCTTTGACAAAGGCCTTGCAGGCTGAAACGCGTCAGAGAATCCGCTTGCACCTTGTGCCAATAAACCTTTTTCACTGCCACATATCAGCCTTCAGTGATTCCTTGCGGCTGTGCGGCGTTTCACCCCCCTTCGGGAGGATCCATGTAGAGAAAGGTTAGTTGGGTACTTGCCGGATCCTGGGTTTCAAAGGGTAGCGTAGTCGAGTCCGTAAGCCAATGGTCTGGGAGTAGAAAGAGCCTCGTAGCGAGTGTCCGTTTGCCGAGTCCGAGGAGTAGAGAGAGAAGCGTAGTCGAGTCCAAAGCCAGGGGTCAAGATCCAGAGAGGGTACGTAGCCAGGCCAGGAACAAGAAGACTGGAAAATACAAGAGAGAGCCAAGCACAAAATCAGACAACACGAAGCTACAGATGATTATGCTGAGCACTGACTGAACCTGGGGACAGGAACTAAATGCAAAGCAAAGGCCAATGGGAGAAGGGGAGGAGCGGAGGTGCGTCCCCAGAGCTGCAGGGATAAGGAGAAGAACCAAGGGGGAGGATTAGGGGCGGTTGCGCTGCTTGAGCGCGGCGTCCCGCGATGGCTGGGGGCAGAGACAAGCGCAGGAAACTGTCTACAAGAAGCGCGGGACCGCGCGCGCCAGCCCGACAGTATTACAGGGCGCGCGCAAATCCAAGCGGGACCCGGCTGATGCGGGGAAGGAGGAGGGAGCTGCTCACACCAGAGCAAGAGGGAAGACTGAGGCAGGGACGGCTGTGGGGACCGGGGTGAGTTAGGAGGGGGCACATAGTGCAGGATGTGCCCCCTGATCCCTTACAGTACCCCCCTCGAGGATCGGACTCCGGACGATCCTCCTAAGGCTTAAGGGGGAATCTCTGGTGGAATCGTCTAAGCAAGGCAGGGGCATGGAGTTGTTGGTGTGAAACCCAAGAACGCTCCTCTGGTCCGCATCCTTTCCAGTGGACCAGGAATTGAACTTTGCCTCGAGAGACTCGTGAGTCGATGATAGAGCGAATTTCGAACTCTTGTGGTCCTTGTACCGTGATTGGGGGAGGTCTGTAGGGATCATGAGGGAAACAAGAATTTTGGATAAAGGGTTTTAAGAAGGAGACGTGGGATCTTCATGGAAGGCAGGAGAAGGAGACGCTACGCCACAAGGTTAACTTGTTCAAGAATGGAAAAGGGACCAAGGAACCTCTGAGCTAGTTTCGGGGTAGGCGTCTTCAGCCTGATATTCCTCTAGGACAACTAGACTTTATCTCCCGGTTTATACTTGCGCTCTTGTTGACGAAGACGGTCCGCCTGTTTCTTCTGTCTCTGGACTGATTCCTGTAGTATCCTCTGAATCCTTATCCAGGAGTCTTGGAGGGTAGTTTGTGACGGGAGCTTTGTGACAGGCTATTAATAATACACAAAAAATATATATATATAACTGGGTTGAACTGGTACGAGCATTAGATATGATAAAATATAATTTATTCCTTGATAAAGGTGAACACACAAGATATACAAATAACAGGCAAAATATGGACACTTACTTAAAATGGAATGACGAAACAGTCACATCTGGACTGGCAGTTCATACAGCAATCTTCATAATCCCAAGACACGAAAGACATGACAGACCATACATGAAGACTTTGCATGAAGACATGAGGACATTTGAGTAAGGGGTTACTCTGACTTAAATACCATGTAAAACTCCTCTCTTAACCCTAGATGCCGAAAAGGCTAGAAAAAGTCTTTGAAGCAGATTTTGGGCTTCCATTGTTTAGTGTGAAGTATCACACTTAAACTAGTCAGTTCCTGGGCCCAGCATAAACAATTAGGCAATTTAGCCTTTGATCACCAGGCTATGTAAATTCTAGCAGGATGTCCTTCCTGCTCATTACCATAACAGAGGGAGTCTGCAGTTTTCAGAACAGATTCAAAATCCCATATACACTGTAAATAACTTCATAACTTCAGTAATACGTACTGGCACGCGAGACATATTAATACATTCCAAAACGCATGACGTTCCCAATGAGACTAAATATTACCATGTAATACTAAAATCAAGAGAGATATTAATATATGTCTCTTAGTACTGGCTAAACGTCATGTGTCTGTATTCATTATTTGCGTCTCAGTCCCCCGGTTACGCATATGTAACTTTTAGCATGTTCAGTCGAGGACATCTCATAATATTCTTATATTTAATAAGGTCACTCATTCTGATCTCTCCTTGGGTAACCGCACCCCTGGCCCCCATCAATAAATCTCTTTGAAGCAGGGACCCCTGGGTAGTGAACATTTGTCACCTGGTGCTATATTTCACACCCAATGCCCCCAGCCTGGGTCTAGCTGTCTCTACCAGCAATATACCCTTGGCCTGCAAATTAGGTATTAACATACTGTACACTAAAAACCCCTTCTGCTTTTCACACCCAACTTCAATCAAGCCTTTTGAAGCCCAGATTTTCTGAAAAGACACACCACAGTTGTATTTTTTTAAACTGTAGCTTATTAACACCTTAAGCCCCAGTGTGTGTGTTGTGCAGACACTGGCCCAGAAACAATACATTTTTTACAGGGGAATAAGCATTTGGATATTGAAGCGAGGTAAAAACACATTACTGGACCTCAGTCCAGTTAACCCCTTGCTTCCCAGGTGAGGGTAGAGGGCGGCCAATTGGGGTGTAACCCCTTTAATCCCGGGCCAAATCCTCTCGATCGTCACATAGTTATCCTGGAATCTGCAGCGGGGACACCAGAGGTGGGGGAGGGAATGGGAAGACAATTAGGGTGAAACCCAAAGTTTATGAAGAAGGGCGATTCTTGGGTGGATTAGTTCCTGAGGGAGTTAATGGCGAACTCAGTCCATGGGAGTAACTCAGCCCAATTGTCCTGTGAATCTGAGCAGAAGCATCTTGGGTATTGTTCCAGGGATTGATTCATCCTCTCAGTTTGGCCATTAGTTTGTGGGTGGTACCCGGAAGAGAAATGCCCAACCTTTGAAAAAAAGAACGCCAGAATTTTGAGATGAATTGTGTGCCACGATCCGAAACTATGGAAAGAGGAATACCATGAATGCGAAAAATTTCCTTGACAAAGACGTCTGTGAGCGTGGCAGAATTGGGAAAAGCCGTGAGGGGAAGAAAGTGGCCCTGTTTCGAGAAACGATCCACAATGACTAGGATTGTAGTCATTCCATTAGAGGGGGGGGGGTCCACAATGAAATCCATAGTGATGTGTGTCCAGGGACGCTCCAGGATAGGCAGAGGACATAGAGGACCAGAAGGCTTTTGACGGACAGATTTATTTTGGGCACAAACGGGACAGGAGGAAGTAAATTCACGAATGTCCTTCAACATCTTAGGCCCCCAAAATGTCCGCCTAATCAAATCCGCTGCCCTTTTTATACCGGGGTGGCCCGCTGATCTAGAAGAATGACCCCACTCCAGAATCTTGCGACGGAATCGTGGGTCAGCATATAGGCAGCCATCAGGTATTTCCAGGCCTTCCAGAACATCAAAGGAATTCGCCAAAATAATGTGTTTGGGGGGTAAGATGCTCTCAGGGATCTCCTCAGACCTCTCCTCTGTGGCAAACTGACGGGACAAGACATCCGCTTTCACATTCTTGGTACCCAGAATGTATGAGATGGTATAATTAAACCTGGAGAAGAATAGCGCCCAGCGAGCCTGGCATCGACCTCCAAAGTAAAAGGGAGGGTAGGGTCCGGGTGCCGCAGGATAAGGGCAGAGACGTAAGCCTTCAGAGACTCGAACGCCCGACTAGCTTCAGGAGGCCACGAAGAAGGATCGGCCCCTTTCTTGGTAAAGGCGGTAATAGGTGCCACTGTGGCGGAGAAATTCCGAATAAACTTCCGGTAATAATTGGCAAAACCGAGAAATCGCTGGATCGCCTTTAAGGAGTTGGGTTGTGGCCATTCTAATACTGACTTGAGTTTCTCTGGATCCATAGTGAAGCCCTTTTCGGAAATAATATATCCCAGGAATGCAGTTGAAGACTGGTGAAACAGGCATTTCTCCATTTTAGCATAGAGTCGATTTCCTCGTAGGCGAGAAAGAACAAGCTTGGTATGCTGGATGTGTTCGTCGAGTGTCTTGGAAAAAATGAGAATATCATCCAGGTATACAATCACAAAAATATTTAAGAAATCGCTAAAGATCTCATTCATAAAATCTTGAAAGACGGCAGGTGCATTGCATAGCCCAAACGGCATTACCAGATATTCGTAGTGGCCGCTACGTGTGTTGAACGCTGTTTTCCACTCATCCCCCTCACGGGTATGAATCAAATTAAAAGCACCCTGCAGATCGAGCTTGGAAAAAATAGTGGCTCCTTGCAGTCATACGAAAAGTTTCGAAATTAAGGGTACGGGTAGCGGTTCTTTATCGTAACCTTATTGAGGCCCCAATAGTCGATACAAGGGCAAAGTGTCCCGTCTTTCTTATTCACAAGAAAAAAACCTGCTCTGGCCGGAGAGGTAGAGTTCCGGATGAAACCCTTCTTGAGGTTCTCCTCAATGTATTCCTCCATGGCCTTAGTTTCAGACAAAGATAAGGGATAAGACCTGGCTTTGGGAAGAACGGACCCGGGCACCAAATCGATAGGGCAATCAAACGAACGGTGTGGCGGGAGTATCTTGGCATGGGTCTTATTGAAGACCTCCAGGAATTCAGAATAGACCTCGGGCAGGGAGGTCTTCCCCAGGGTGGTGGTATCCAGGCCAGCAAGTACCGCTGCTGGAGGCGTCGAGGCTCCTGGACAGGGAGAATTCCACTGGATGGGTGACTTGTCAGTCCAATCTATGACAGGGTTATGTTGTAACCACGGCAGTCCCAGGAACAGAAGGGGACTGGATGACGTCAAAGGAGATCATCTCAGAATGTCCGTCCCTCGTGGATAGTGACAGGAGAGGTGTCTCCAGGGAAATGAAGGCAGGCTGGAGCGGCCGTCCATCAATGGCCTCGAGACCGACCGGTACTCTCTTCCTCACCAGTGGAATATTGTTCTCGACAGCAAATTCCTGGACTACAAAATTACCGCCGGAACCGGAGTCGAGGAAGGCAGCGGTCTGAACCCGGAAGTTGGACCCTTTAAGAAGGACGGGCAAGTGGATCCTCTTGGGGTAATTTTCCTTGTTAGGGGGAAGAGAAAAAATTGGACCCAATGAGATCCCCTCATACCTCACTGGGTGCTGGCGTTTCCCGGTTTCAGGGGACAACGTGACAGAGTGTGTCCGTGGGAGTCACAGTAAAAGCAGAGGCCCTCGTTCCTGCGCCGCAGTCTTTCCGAGGAAGAGATTTGTTGGCTACCCAGTTGCATAGGTTCAGGTGCTTCCAGGGCTGGAAGGCTCGATGATGAAGTCCTGGGGATGGAAGACACTGGCAGAACAAACTGGGGAGTCTGCGCTCGGTACGTCTCTCCTGCATCCGTTGGTCTACCCTTATGCAAAGGGCAATTAAGCCCTCCAGGGCTGGGGGTCTCTCCTGGGAGGCCAACTCGTCCTTCAGTGAAGCAGATAGTCCCTGCTGGAAGGCGGCGGAAAGGGCCCCGTTATTCCAATTCGTCTCTGCCGCAATAGTTCAGAACTCCAACGCGTACTGTGCTACCGACCTCCGACCCTGCGAAATGTGGAAAAGAGAGGATGCGGCCGTGTGCCTACGACCAGGGGTATCGAAGACTTGGCGAAACTCCATCTTAAAACTTGCAAAGTCATGGGTGATTTCGGGCCTTAATTCCCAAATGGGTGAGGCCCAGGCTAATGCCTGCCCGGTCAAGAGGGCGATAATATAAGCGACTTTGGTACGGTCAGTAGGGAAGCGAGAGGGAGTGAGCTCAAATTGTATGTCGCAGTGATTGAGGAAACCCCGGCATGCGAGCGGGTCTCCAGCATACCTGTTAGGTGCAGGAAGCCGTGGTTCCAGTGCGGCAGCTGCCTCTTGGACCGCAGGTCTAAGCACATTGGCCTGAGGTTGTTGCATGGACAGAGTAGAAACTTGTTGGGTGAGGGAGGCAATCTGATCCTGTAGGTAGGAAAAATTCTCAGAAATCAAGGTCAAGACTAAGTCCACCTAAGGGGGGGACAGGGTTTGTTGGGCTCAGCATATTGTAACGCTCGTGCTGTCCGCAAACCTGACATGACCCTGGTACTGAGGTGGAGAAGGGAGAACCCACACACCCGCAGCAACGGGGGCGTGCCCGGAGTGTGGTATTGAGCGAAGCCGGGTCTTGGGCTGTAGAGAAAGGTTAGTTGGGTACTTGCCGGATCCTGGCTTCCAAAGGGTAGCGTAGTCGAGTCCGTAAGCCAATGGTCTGGGAGTAGAGAGAGCCACGTAGTGAGTGTTCCTTTGCCGAGTCAGAGGAGAAGAGATGTAAGCGTAGTTGTGTGTCCGTTTGCCGAGTCCGAGGAGTAGAGAGGGAAGCGTAGTCGAGTCCGAAGCCAGGGGTCAAGAACCAGAGAAGGTATGTAGCCAGGCCAGGTCAGGAACAAGGAGACCGGAAAATACAAGAGAGAGCCAAGCACAAAACCAGACAGCACGAAGCTACAGATGATTATGCTGAGCACTGACTGAACGTGGGGACAGGAACTAAATGCAGAGCAAAGGCCAATGGGAGAAGGGGAGGAGCGGAGGTGCGTCCCCAGAGATGCAGGGATAGGGAAAAGGACCAAGGGGGAGGATATGGGGCAGTTGCGCTGCTTGAGCGCGTTGCCCCACGATGGCTGGGGCGGAGACAGGCGCAGGAGACTGTCTACAAAAAGCGCGGGTCCACGTGCGCCCTGTAATACTGTCGGGCTGGCGCGCGCGGCCCAAGCGGGACCCGGCCGATGCGGGGAAGGAGGAGGGAGCTGCCCGCGCTGGAGCAGGAGGGAAGACTGAGGCAGGGACGGCTGTGGGGACCGGGGTGAGTGAAGAGGGGGCACATAGTGCAGAACATGCCCCCTGATCCCTTACAGTACCCCCCCTCGAGGATTGGACTCCGGACGATCTTCCCAAGGCTTAAGGGGGAATCTCTGGTGGAATCATCTAAGCAAGGCAGGGGCGTGGAGTTGTTGGTGTGAAACCTAAGAACGCTCCTCTGGACCGGGGTGAGTGAGGAGGGGGCACGTAGTGCAGGACGTGCCCCCTGATCCCTTACACTCTCATGTAAAGTTCTGAGCGAAAAACTTTAATGGTTGTAGTGAACAGATGGGAATGAAAAAAGGGAAGGAACTTTCCCCCTCCGGGAACTTGGGGAAAGACAAAAACAACAAAAATTAAACTATAAAGTAAGCTGAGTGTAACCAGCCACTCATCCCAAATTTGCGGCCAGACCCTACGTGGCCTGTCGTTGCGGGCATATGGCCCTACTGGGGGTGACCTGACGTCGGGCATGCAGAGCTCCCACCCATCCCGCCTCCGTCTGCTCTCACTCCCCTGACCGCACCCTCACTGTAGCTTGCTTTGAATATAAAAGAACTTAGTAGACACATCAATTCCTAACAACCATGGAAACGATAAACAAATAAAACTTTTCGTATTAAAATGCACTTATAGGGGTAGGCATCCTGGATAGAAATATAAAACAGGTTTTGTATTTTATCTTTAAATGTTCAATGTCTATTAACGTTAATTTTCGAGCAGAAATTGCTCTTGGCTTTCAATGAGGCTTAATATCATTTGTGCCTAAAAACAGAAAACCAGCCTTTCTAAGTCTTTGGGCTAAGGCCCCCTCACCCACCGCCAGGGCTCTCAATTCGCTCATTCACCGGTTTCATCCACCGATCAGCTGTAATAGACCGGCACCCAGGGAATGGGCAGTAGACTCCAAATCGCATATAAACCAGTCCCTGCAGTAGATTATAAGGAATAAACGGGAAACCGGGGAAAAGCAGAGAGAAAACAAACATAGCTACATATCCGGAATAGACTTCTCTGGGTCGCCATGGGTTGCCGAATCGTTGGTCAGGGTGACGGCCGTGGACTATTATTGGGTCTTCCAAAAAAAAATTTTTTTTCAACTTAAGTTTTATTTGACACGTACAGAAATAACATACAGAGCATACAAATGTATGGGGTCTTCCAAAATTTTGATGAACAACAGGGGGACTCAGCGGGACCCCCCTCAAGGACGTTGCCAGTCTTGGCTCTTTCCTCTCCAGGCTATCACCCCCTCGGCCGACCATTAGTCATCTGTGTTGTCGTCCCGAGATCTTCGCTGCTGACCCGATCCATCCCTGGGGGCCAGACTTAGCATCAACAAGAAAGATGCAGATTCCTCAGGGTAACAGAGATCTGTCTGCCTTCATGGTTAACTCTAAGATGGAACGAGAAGGCCCATCAATAGCGAATTTTTCTTGGAGTACCGTGTCACCGTTCGCAGTCCTCTCCGCCTATCTATTGTCAACCTAGACAGGTCTTGGAAGATCTGGATAGATTCATTTTCAAATCAATTGAGCCTCTGTTTCTGCAGCCTTTTATAATCTTTTCTTTGGTTGCATACTGATGCAGCCTCAGAACCACATCTCTGCTTCTTTAGGGATCATCAAATCTCGGACCCAAAGCTCTATGGGCTCTATCCATTAAAATATCACCCTCTTGTAGTTGGGGGTCAATTGACAAAAAGAGCCTCTTGAGACAGTGGTGTGCAAAGTGGGGGGCGCCCCCCCGATATTCTCTGCAGGAGGCGCAGGGATTACAGAGGCCCCACGCGCTTCCCAAAGGCATTTAAATTAATGCCGGGAAGCTGCGGGGCCTCTGTAAACCTTATTTACCTTGATTCAGATGCTCCTCGTGGCGCGTCCCCATGGCAACACGGCATCAATTGACGCCGCCGAGTCATGTGACGTCACATTGCCATAACGCCAGGACATCTGAATCAAGGTAAGAGGGGGGGGGCACGAGTAGAGGGGGAAAGCCAGCAGGGGCGCACAGGGGGAAAAGATTGCACCCCCGTGTCTTAAGATATTGCTGGAGGTCTTCCGTGGACACCATCTCGAGGCTATGATGAATGCGTAGATTCTGCCTTCACTCCCTCTTCTCCAGGTCATCCATACCATCTATCAAAGCTCTTATCTCTTCATTGAGGCGTAAGACCTCATCGTCAGTATTCACCTGGTTTTGTAAGGCAACGTCAATCTTATTTTCCAGCTCTGTAGTTCTTTTAGTCAGTAAAGAATCTTCTGCTCTAAATTCCTTTACAGCTCTATCCAGAGCTGACAAAGCTAGCTTGCATTTCCTTAAGCACATTCCGGAGGTCTTGCTTTATTATAACTGTGTCTCCCTCTGCCATGCTCTTCTCCCTTTCAGTGGCAGTGCCCACCTCTGGCTCTTTTCCTGCTGTGCCTCACTCTGCTGTTTCTCAGCATTGCCCTTCTCTCTGAGGTGTCCCCGTCTGGTCCCGCAACTTGCCACTTTACTTCCTTGCCGTAGCTCGCTGCTGCGCGCTCCCGTGCGCTCACTTCAGCGCCATCTTTGTTTTTCTTTTCTCCCACTGCTGCCGCTGGCAGTATCGGGAGAGATCTGGGGTCCCCGGCTTCACATCCTTCTTGGGGGGGCATCCCCGCCAGCTCCCTCGACTGCTGATGTGACTCGTGGGCCGAAAAAATGCGCCAATCAAGAGGTTATTTGTAGTATAGCGGCAGAGTGCACGGAGCTTCCCTTGCAAACGTGCATCCGCGCTGACGTCACACACGCCCGGCCCCTGATACAAGTTTTGTTATTCAAGTTACAGTTAAATGATGAATATTGGCTTAAAGTGCAGTTAATCAGCTTTAATTTGAGGGCATTCACATCCAAATTGGAGAAAGGGTTTAGGAACTACATCTCTTTAATATAGAGCCCCCTCTTTTTCAAGGGACCAAAAGTAATTGGACAATTGGCTCAAAAGCTGTTTCATGGACAGATGTGGGCTATTCCTTCGTTATTTCATCATCAATTAAGCAGGTAAAAAGTCTGGAGTTGATTCCAGGTGTGGCATTCGCATTTGGAATCTGTTGCTGTGAACCCACAACATGTGGTCAAAGGAGCTCTCAATGCAAGTGAAACAGGGCATCCTAAGGCTGCAAAAAAAAAAAAATCCATCAGAGAGATAGCAGGAACATTAGTAGTGGCCAAATCAACAGTTTGGTACATTCTGAGAAAAAAGAACGCACTGGTGAGCTCTGCAACACAAAAAGGCCTGGACGTCCACGGAAGACAACAGTGGTGGATGATCGTAGGATCCTTTCCATGGTAAAGAAAAACCCCTTCACAACATCCAGCCAAGTGAAGAACACTCACCAGGAGGTAGGCATATCATTATCCAAGTCTACCATAAAGAGAAGACTTCACGAGAGCAAATACAGAGGGTTCACCACAAGGTGCAAACCATTTATAAGCCTCAAGTATAGAAAGGCCAGATTAGACTTTGCCAACAATATCTAAAAAAGCTAGCCCAGTTCTGGAACAGCATTCTTTGGACAGATTAAACTAAGATCAACCTGTACCAGAATGATGGGAAGAAAAAAGTATGGAGAAGGCTTGGAACGGCTCATGATCCGAAGCATACCACATCATCTGTAAAACACGGTGGAGGCAGTCTGATGGCATGGGCATGCATTGCTTACTATGGCACTGGATCACCAGTGTTTATTGATGATGTGACAGAAGACAAAAGCAGCCGGATGAATTCTGAAATATATAGGGATATATTGTCTGCGCAGATTCAGCCAAATTCAGCGATGTTGATTGGATGGCACTTCACTTTACAGATGGACAATGACCCAAAACATACTGCGAAAGCAACCCAGGAGGTTTTTAAGGCAAAGAAGTGGAATATTCTGCAATGGCCGAGTCAATCACCTGATCTCAACCCGATCGAGCATGCATTTCACTTGCTGAAGACACAACTTAAGGCAGAAAGACCCACAAACAAACAACAACTGAAGACAGCTGCAGTAAAGGCCTGGCAAAGCATCACAAAGGAGGAAACCCAGCGTTTGGTGATGTCCATGCGTTCCAGACTTCAAGCAGTCATTGCCTGCAAAGGATTCTCGACAAAGTATTAAAAATGAACATTTTATTTATGATTGTGTTAATTTGTCCAATTACATTTGAGCCCCTGAAATAAGGGGACTGTGTATGAAAATGGTTGCAATTCCTAAACGTTTCATACGATATTTTTGTTCAACCCCTTGAATTAAAGCTGAAAGTCTGCACTGCTATTGAATCTCGGTTGTTTCATTTCAAATCCATTGTGGTGGCATACAGAGCCAAAATTATGAAAATTGTGTCAGTATCCAATTATTTCCGGACCTAACTGTATATGGGAGTCCATTCATGTTCTTGCTAAATCCTTCTCATTTGCACACGTTCATTATACTTTTTCCAATTCTGATATATACATTTATTTATTAGAATTTTTCATTTAAAAAGTGTTTTTTTTTTATACTGGGCTCGTTGTTTATTTACTGTATACATAAGTATATTACTCATTTATGTATGGGTATTATTTTTCATATACTTTTGATTATTTATTTGATAATACAACATAACTCATTTATGATACTTTAGAATTAATAATGAACTTGTGCAATAATATTAGTTAATATTAATGTAAATATATTAGTTTTTTTTAAAAGTTTTTCCATTTTCTTGCAATCATCTTCTACACTGAAGCAAGGGATCAGAAGCGCGAATTCTCCCCAAATATGTGGAAAAAATAAGAGACACAAAATAGTGCAATAACGTATAAAACAACACAATGATGGTGGTAGAAGGTATCTCACTCACAATAGAGAAGCAGAAATTCAGTGTTGCGGTTATTCAGAGTTACCAACTCATAGAGGGTTTCTTCCTATGCGTACTAGTGGATATTCCTCAGGAACAGGATAGGGAGATGAAGTAATTGTTATAAAACAATCTACACTATCTGTGTCCTCTCTGCTCTGTTCACATATGGGAATTACTTCATCTCCTTATTCTGTTCCGAGAGCTGCACTATCCCCTTATGTAATATATTTATTTCTGTTATCACAAGTGTATTCACTTGAAATATTGTCAAACGGTATTTGCGCTTGAATTTCTATTTTTCCTATAGTCATCTTCTACAGTTTGCCCCGCGCCATGCGTCAGTGGGAGGATCACCCGATTGGCATGGGGTTGGTGGCATCAGCACGTCTAGAGAGTACAAATACACTCCGGTATAGACTGTCTCTTTTTTACCTTGATAAAGAGCCTTTGGGCTTGAAACATGTTGGTTTTGGGCACTTAGGAAACTTATCTCTCTGTTCACCAAGCATGGGTAGTGCTCCGTTTTTGCTCTTTCCTTGTTGCCTACAGACCGCTTCAGCATAATGGGGAACGCACATTTTATTAGAACCAACAGCATGGAAATATAAAACATTATTAAGAACATTTTTTTTTTTTATAACATACGTTTTTATTGTTTTTCTGTGAGGAGTAACAGAATGATACAGAGCTTCTAGAAAATAAAGCCTATTCCCATTAGGGAAACTAACTCACTTCTTGAGCTCTTTCTAACAGGGCAACCAGCTAATCTGGTTATGCCCAAAACCTGTGCTCTACAAATTATAACAAATAAGTATCATAATAAAGTCTTATCTGTAATGCAGCTCCAACAGCAAACAGGAACACGGTTCTGGGGAGCAGGCTGTGTCCAGCTCGCAGCAATCTTTATCCTGGGTTGGGGTCCCAGCTGGTCCCAGCAGCAAAGCTCCTCGCAGGACTGGGGGACCAGAGCAACAGCTAGGGCTTCCTAGCCGGGAGGGGTGTCTCCAGCCTCCTGGGGAAAAACAAGCTCTCCTCTTCCTGCTTTTTAAAGCACTTGTTTAATCAGTCTTCAGCTGTGCTTTCTCTCTCTGAGGAGATTAACGCTCTGTGTACTGGCTGCAGCTTCTCTCCATTCATTGTTCCAGCCTACTGAATCAGTGACTCTGTCACAGAGGTATACGAACAGAAGCGCTGTAAGAGCACGAGACGTGTAAGAGGGATACTTCACCTCCTCCTGTCCATGCCGTTGTGTGCTTTTTACGAATATCCCTCACTTTTCTATAGCAGCTTTAGTGTTTGGTCCCCGCTTTTCCTTTGGCTGTGCTATTCCGGTTCCTTACCCAAGTGGATCTATAGGAATTATTTGTTTATACGAACAGAAGCATACGAACGGCTCGTTATCTATGGCGACCTCGAGTGCAAACAGAACATTGTGTGAGATTCCTTTGTGAACCCAGGATGATATCCAACATGAGAGAATCACCAGTCTAACTCCTCGGTGATGGTAGAAAAAGGACAGAAGGAAAGAGAGGGGGGGAGAAGAGAGAAGGGGAGAGGGGGGAAAGAGGGGGTGGGAGCGGAGGGGTAGTTAAGAAGAGGGACGGAGATGAGAAGGGGGTAGTGTCCCCCCCCACACCCCACCAGCGACCCCCGTCTAGGCCAGAACGACAGCCCCAAGACTTAACGTGCCGGAGGCGAGGCCTTTCAGAGTCTCTTACAAGCCAGTTTTGTACGCTTTTAGTTGTATGGCCAGAGTTCCCAAACCCTATTGAACTGATCGATTTTCTGACTCAGGAGAGCCGAGAGGTATTCCATTCGTTTGACATTACCTATTCTACGTAGCACCATCTGTTTGGATGGTGGCTTAAGCTTTTTCCAGTTAGCTGTTAGTGAGCAGCGGGCCACAGTGAGGATGAGCGAGATCAATTTTTTAAGGGGGGCCGAGGCCTCTTCGACAGGTTTCGCCAAGAGGAACACCAGCGGATCCAGGCGGACCTCGACTTCAGTCAGCTCCTCTATTAGAGAGCGGACCATGCTCCAGAATACCTGAACTCCAGGGCACGTCCATAAAATGTGCGCCAGATCTCCTCGCTGGCCACACCCCCTCCAGCAGAGATCGGGCAGGCCAGGGAAGATCTGGCTCAGCCTACTCGGGACAGGTACCACTGGAATAGAATGTTGTAGGTGTTTTCCTTAATGGAAGTGCAAATAGAGGTTTTGGCTGCTGCTTCCCAAATGTCCTCCCAGTCATCTCTATCTATATCTAGATTGAGGTCCTCAGCCCATTTCAACATGTAGTTGTGGTTGACGGGAATCATGGACCGTGGTAGCTCTGAGTAGATCCTCGAGATCAGGCCCCTCTGGTATGTGCCAACTGCACAGAGCCCTTCGAAGGACATAGAGCCACTAAATTTAGACTTATGAGATATCACCCGGAGAAAATGTCTTATCTGGAGGAACCCGAAAAGAGGAAATTTTACCGGTTGATGTTTTTCCTGCAGTTCCAGGAATGGGATCATGGACCCCTTGTTCAATAGATCTAAAACTGTTTTTATGTTAAGACTCCCTGAATTGTTTGAAATCCCTTGGAACGCAGCCCGGGGGCAAGTCCTGGTTACTGAAGATAGGAGTCAGTATGGAGGAGGACGTCAAACCATGTCTTCTATCTTTGCTTTTAGACCATATTTTCCAGGTGCATCTCATGGCTAACATTCCCGTCCTGCCCGACACTATCTACCCACCCCCTCCGGACCAAAGGATTGCCCAGAGAGAGAGGTGAGAGTCGTAGGCCTCGATTTCTAACCAGCAACAAGACGCTGGATCATTGTTCCAGACCACTGCTTGTTTTAGGTGGGCCGCGTGATAGTACTTGATTATGTCTGGTACATCGAGGACACCACACTCCCTTGGTGCTAGCATTACCGATCTACCCACTCACGGTCTTTTGTCTTTCCAAACAAATTGAAAGATTCTATTTTGGATGTCCTTGAGGTCTGCCAGCGGTATGCAGACCGGAAGAGTCTGGAAGAAATACAAAAGTCTGGGAAGGATGTTCATCTTGACAGATGCCACCCTACCGAGCCATGAAATATGGTATTTGTTCCATCCCTGGAGGTCTTTTTTGAGTTCAGCGAATAGGGGAGGGAAGTTACAATTGAATAATGCTTAATAGAAGTTAGCGATTTTGGCCCCCAAGTATTTTATATTCGTGGAGCTCCACTTATAGCTAAAGTTAGTTTGTAAGAGTTTTATGTTGTGGGCCAAAAGAGATAGATTCAGGGCTTCTGATTTATCGCTGTTAATTTTGTACCCTGAGATCTGGCCAAATTTTTCTAATTTGGACTGGAGGTTAGGTAGGGTTGTCATGGGGGAGACCAGAGATAAGATTATGTCATCTGCAAACAGAGAGATCATGTGTTCTCTATCCCCGATGACAACCCCTTTTATGTCCATGTCTTGTCTGATTGTTGCCGCGAGGGGTTCAATCGACAGTGCGAAGAGGAGTGGGGATAGGGGGCAGCCCTGTCTTGTGCCATTCTTTATTTTTATGGGACTGAGTCTCCGCCTGGGAGTTTTACAAAAGCCATTGGATTTTTGTACAGAGCTCTTACTCCCTTTAAGAATGGGCCCCTGAAACAAAATTTAATCATAGTTTGGTCCAGGAAATCCCATCTTATCCTATCGAATGCTTTTTCGGCATCCAAGCTCAGAAGAAATGGTCTTGCACCAACCAGATGCACGTGGTCGACAATATTGATTATTTTACAGGTGTTATCCGAAGCTTGTCTGCCTGAAATAAATCCCACCTGGTCTTTGTGGATCAAGCTCGGTAAAATTGGGTTAAGTCTGTTAGCGAGAATTTTACTATAGATTTTTAGGTCCGAATTTAGGAGAGATACAGGTCTATAGCTGCCACATTGCAGCGGAAATCTTCACTCTTTTAATATTATTGCCAGGTTGGCTGAGGACATGGATGAGGGGACATCCTCCTCTCCCATGAATGAGTTGAAAATCTCTAGTAGCTGCGGAGCCAGCACTGCCTTAAATTTCTTAAGAACATATTTTTAAATAAAACTACAATAAGAATGATACAAATAACCTGCATTTAAAAAGTTATAACTTTTTTTTATCCTTTTAAAATACTCATTTTATGCACCATAAACTAGTCACTTTTCATTGTGATTTAGTGTAACACAGATACACGTGTGCACTTACAGTAGAGGCAGCGATTATTCTAACAAAAACCAGTGGCAATTCCCCAAAAGACCCAGGTACACCCAGGTACATTCTGAATACATTTCCTTAAACTAGCCCCAGCATTTTTGCATTGATTAATGGCCTATCAGATTAACAGCGGGGGTCCCTGGCAGTCCCATTCAAACTGAATTGGACTGCCAGGGATCCCTGCTGTGTTAATCCTATGGGTCGTTAGTCAATGCAGAAATGCCTTAAACGTGCCTCAAACTAGCCCAGAACATACCCAGCACATACCCTGAATGTAACCCGGCTAGTTTAAGGCAAATGTTAGAATAAGCGTTGCCTCTACTGTATATGTGAGCGTCTTAGTCGCTGGTTATCCCTAAACATTCCTGGCTTTAGAGTTAAGTCTCTCCCCTGTGTGTGTCCTCTTGTGTTTGTTCAGGTGTGATAACTGACTAAATCCCTTCCCACATTCCCCACATACATGCGGTCTCTCCCCTGTGTGTGTCATCTTGTGTGCGTTCAGCTGTGATAACTGACTAAATCCCTTCCCACATTCCCCACATATATGCGGTCTCTCCCCTGTGTGTGTTTTCTTGTGTGTACGCAGGCTGGAAACATGAGTAAATCCCTTCCCACATTCCCCACATACATGCGGTCTCTCCCCTGTGTGTGTCCTCATGTGTGTGTTCAGGCTGGATAAGTCTCTAAATTGCTTCCCACATTCCCCACATACATGCGGTTTCTCTCCTGTGTGTGTCCTCTTGTGTATGTTAAGGCTGGATGACACACTAAATCCCTTCCCACATTCCCCACATACATGCGGTCTCTCCCCTGTGTGTGTCATCTTGTGTATGTTCAGGTGGGATAAGTGACTACATCCCTTCCCACATTCCCCACATACATGCGGTCTCTCCCCTGTGTGTGTCATCTTGTGTATGTTCAGGTGGGATAACTGACTAAATCCCTTTGCACATTCCCCACATACATGCGGTCTCACCCCTGTGTGTGTCTGCTTGTGTGTGTTCAGGCTGGATAACCAACTAAATCCCTTCCCACATTCCCCACATACATGCGGTCTCTCCCCTGTGTGCGTCCTCTTGTGTGTGTTCAGGCTACATAACACACTAAATCCCTTCCCACATTCCCCACATACATACGGTCTCTCCCCTGTGTGTGTCCTGATGTGTGTGTTCAGGTTGGATAAGTCACTAAATCCCTTTCCACATTCCCCACATACATGCGGTCTCTCCCCTGTGTGTGTTCTCTTGTGTGTGTTCAGGTTGGATAACTCGCTAAATCCCTTCCCACATTCCCCACATACATGCAGTCTCTCCCCTGTGTGTGTCCTCATGTGTGTGTGCAGGTGGGATAAGTTACTAAATCCCTTCCCACATTCCCCACATACATACGGTCTCTCCCCTGTGTGTGTCCTCATGTGTGTGTTCAGGTTGGATAAGTCACTAAATCCCTTCCCACATTCCCCACATACATACGGTCTCTCCCCTGTGTGTGTCCTCATGTGTGTATTCAGGTTGGATAAGTCACTAAATCCCTTCCCACATTCCCCACATACATGCGGTCTCTCCCCTGTGTGTGTCCTCTTGTGTCTGTTCAGGGTGGATAACCGACTAAAATGGCCTTCCCACATTCCCCACATACATGCGTCTCTCCCCTGTGTGTGTCCTCATGTGTGTGTTCAGGCGGGATAAGTCACTAAATCGCTTCCCACATTCCCCACATACATGCGGTCTCTCCTCTGTGTGTGTCCTCGTGTGTGTCCTCATTCTGGATAACCGACTAAATCCCTTCCCACATTCCCCACATACATGCGGTCTCTCTCCTGTGTGTCCTCTTCTGTAGGTTCTGGTCTGATAACTAAGTCAGACTCTTCCCACTTTCTCCAAGATCTTTTCTTGGTGCAGCTGCCAATATATATTTTTTGGAATGAGAAGCAGTTACATTGTTTATTAATTGCCTTGACTGGTTGAAAGATGCATTTTCTGTTATATTTATTGGAATGTTGCAAGATTGTTCTGTCCTCATCTTTTCCATATACTCATTTGGGTGTTTGAACTTCAGATGTTTGAGGAGGTAATCCTGACTGGTAAAAGCAACCTCCGTGTTGGCATGGTGGATTATTGGTGCTTGTCTTTTGTACTAGACAACAAAAAAGCCACTGTTACACAAACTGTCTTGCAAAAGGTCATGAAGGAGAGGGTAGCTGCATATCACAAAAGTTCAGGATGAAAGTAAACTGAGATTACATTGTAAAAATGAAGGGTTAGCACAACATGTACAGCATTAGGGCCGGAGAGCAGAATTGTACTGGATCATACATTTAAGTGGTCCCTAATATTTAACGATTTAAAAGGAAATCTCACTGGGCTGCAAAAAACCATTTAAAGTGGCAGAAATCTTTTCAAATCCTTTGATATTAAGTGTGACGGTGAGGGGGTAACAGGCTCCACTATAAAGAGGCTAAGCCTGTCTGGTTGCCCCTGATCCGTGTTTTGGAGTCCTGGAGTGTCAGCTTTTGGAACCAGCTATTGCATATGTATTACCATGCTTGAATGTAAATTATGTGACAAAGAATTTTTGTATTTTTACCTTTCTAGGGGTGCTAGCACGTGGAGATTGCTAAGCTATGAATTTCAGGGTGGATTTTGCGGAGAAACTTTTGTCAGAATGTGCCTAGGTAAAGGGGTTCCAGAGTTACTGGGGACCCCAGAAATGCAACCGAGAATCAGGTCAGATTCCCAGATACATTAAAGCACATTGCTCCGGTAAAACATCCCGTGGAAAACGTTGTTACGACTCACCGCTACGATCCCCTGCTGCAGGACAGACCAGAAAGGTAAATGGGGCATAGGGGATCAAGGTATCCCCAGAACATACAAGGGGGTCCCTACTATAAGGAGGGATGCCTAGTTAAATGCCCAGGGTACCCTGAACTCAGTATAGGGGTTCAGGGGGTTACCTAGTTAACGTAAAAGTGTGAGTTTTATTAAATGTAAATCTCTGTTTTTGCGCAGATTGTTAGGCATAATGGCTAGTGGGAATGAAAAAGGAAAGGTTCTCATTCTATCCCTAACACCAAAAAGACATTTTAGCCAGGTAAAGTGTAAAAGTATATTTTATGAAAAGGTATGTTTTTAATATGTATTATGCTTGGTGCACTGTATAAGCTGGGACTTTCAAAGACGGTATCCTGAGGGGGGCTAGTGGGCTACCAAGGTCTCCTGCCACTAAGTCTGCCTAGGTCCGTACTTGAAAGCCACAGATACTGCCAGAGGTGTGAAAGCTATCTGGGCAGGATGGCTCTCTGAAGTGCCCGCGTCCTGAGATGAATACAAGCCATTTCGGCAAGTAGTCACCTTCCTAGACGTGGAGGCACCGAGCCCCGAGGGTGGCTTCTGAATGACAAGTGGCAAACCTGCGCATGCCCATCTCTCATTCAGAAGAGCCCGCTGCCCGGCTTTGGAAGACTGGCAGCCGTCTGATTGGCTGGTTGTAAAGTTCCCACGCTCGGATTGGCTGTAGTATTTCATGAATGAACTCAGAAATACTATAAGGCCTGGGACATAGTAAGCGCTTAGGTGCTGCTGCTCGCTCTTGCTTGCAGCCGCTCGCTCTTGCTTGCAGCCGCTCGCTCTACCAGGAGCTTTTTGCTGTCCTGGCAAGGAAAGCAAGCTCGCACTTTGGAGGCGGGTATCACTGTGTTTGTGTCACTTGGTAGCCGTCAGTGTGTGTGTGTCTCTTTGAAGTGGTCTATGTGTTTGTGTGTTACTGGGGAACGTGTGTGTGTGTGTGTGTGTGTGTGTGTGTGTGTGTGTCGGTGATGTGTGTGTGTTGTGTTGTGTGTGTGTGTTGGTGTGTGTGTGTGTGTGTGTGTGTTTTGTGTGTGTGTGTGTGTGTGTTGTGGTGTGTGTGTGGTGTCGTACTTCTCTCTTTTTCCCCCTTACCCACCGACCTGTTACTCCCTTATTTACTTACCCTTCGTTGCCCACTTTGATAACTATTTCGCGCCTCACACACGCACAGCGCCACACACACTGGTACACACCACCATACACACACATGCCACACCTGTCACACTACATACAACACATGCACCCAATACACACACTATACATCACACACATGCACACCCACAGACACACGCACCACACCTCACATCTATACATACCCCTACCCACCCATATCATCTACTAGACCCACAACCTATATCTTATTATATATCTTATATATATATATATAAACAATATATATATAGTATGAAACAAAAAGAAAAGGGACTGAGCTGCGCCTCTGCAAATGGTTGCTGATATACAGTGTGACTCACTAAGAGTTAGACTCTATGAATTAGGTATTATAGACAAATTGAAATATACAATAAAAGTTAAAAAAAAATAATAAAAATAAAAATAAAAAATATATATGAAAAAAAATCAAAATGAATGATAAATCAATTGTAATAGGACAAAACCTAAAACCAAGCTTACAATAAAAACAAAATATCATACTCATACAGCAAAGAATATCTCCACAATGGAAAAAAAGAGGTATAAAAACCATGTCCTCAAATAGTCCAATGATACAATAGTTTCTGGTAGAGCGGGTTTCCGGCTGCTCTCAAAGTGGACAAACCATATCCACAGGAATCTAGAAAAAAGGGAAATGAGAGCGCACACCCATAGCGTAAAATGTAAAATTTAATGAGGGGAGGGGGGGGGAAATAGAATGCACTTACAAAGGTCCAATATAAAAAGAATGCTTTTTTATATTGTACCTTTGTAAGGGCATTCTATTTCCCCCCCCTCCTTCTCCCTCATTAAATTTTACAATTTTACTAGTGTGTGCGCTCCTCTCTCCCCTTTTCTTATATATATATATACATATATATATATAATATATATATAATATATATATATATATAATCACCACACCACCTTGCTGCCACCACTGTCCGGGACACAACCCCTTTCCCCCCCCCCCCCCTGTTCCCCCCGCCCCCCCCCCCCTGCGCCGCGCAGTTTTCCCCCTGGGGCCGGGAGCTCGGCGGGCGGCGCGGGCAGAGGGCACCAACAAGAATCGGGGCCCCAGGGGGACACATCACCCGCTCCCCCCCCGGCGGCGCAAGCCCCCTCCATCTCCCGCAGGCTGACAGCCACAGGGACCGGGCAGAAGGGGGCACATCACCGCACATCAACACACACCTCTGTTGTGCCTTGCCGTGCCGGCTGCAGACCCATTGGCTCCTCTGCTTCCCCGAGCGGCAAATTTCAAACTTGCCGCTCTCGGGGAAGTTTCTCCTCCTCCGCACTCATCAGCTCGCATGCGGAGGGAGAAACTATAGCCGCGCTGATAACAGATGCAGGGGCTTTGTGCATCTGTTCAGCGCGGCTCAGCATGTCCTGGGCCTAAGGATGCCTCAGCCAAACCGATCGAAAGATTCTAAGTGCCAAAACCGCAGCGGTAAATTCAAAGATGCTCTATGAGAGATGTCAATGAGCCGGCTTAGGAAATTTCAAGGCGAGAATTTTTCGGGAACAAGTTCTCAGAAAACGTTTTAGCGGTCGCGGCTGGAACTGCGTGCTGAAAAGAGTACCAGGACATTTTGTACTTGCCTCCGGTCAAGGGATTTCAGCACCTCCAGAGTGGAAAGAGCGGTGAAATCAGAAACTGCCGGTTTGAGTCCCGGTCATCTAAAAGACTTTGGGGGCTATGCACTAAGCTCAATGGGTTTGCGTTCTGATCTTCAAAAAAAGCACGTCCGTTAAAAAGTGAGGCCGGGGACGCAATTCACTAAGGCCTTGAGCCCATTTTTTAACGTACGTGCTCAAAACACCCACAGCGTACGTGTTGCTTTTTTCCCCCCTGCTAGCGTTCTTAAACTTCACGTACGCTAGCTGCTAGAAGAAAAAGCCGCATGTAACATTTGCATGGAGATTTGCCATCTCCATGCAAGGCTGTTACAGGCGATCGTACACTAAATAAATACACTTGAATATTAGTCTACATGAGCAGGGGGTCTCCGGAGCTAAACAGCATTAGTTTCAGGTCCGAGGATCCCCTACTTCAGGAGATACAGGCCCCGTTATGGGGTGCCGGTATCCCCTGCAGAATTTCAATGTCCCGGTCACGTGATGCGGACGCTTGAAAGTGCACTTTCCACTGCTATGCAATGAAAACTCGGACACAAACTCAGAAACCGGCGAGTAAACGACTGATACTACCTTGAACCAGTCCCAAAAGTACTCCCCACTGGTGCAGACACTCAGGGGTAAACACGTTCCTGCTGCTCAATCCCACTAGGGTCAATCCAGGATCCTGAAAAGCAATTACAGAGAGGAACATGGGGGACCAAGGAATTATGGAATGAACATAAAAAAATCAAATGCCCAGAGCTAGCAATGCTGTAAAAATTGTTCGGATGCTTCGGAAGGATCTCTCTCTCTGTGTGTGTGTGTGTGTGTGTGCCGCTCTCTCTCTCTGTGTGTCCCTCTCTCTCTGTGTCTCTCTATCTCTCTCTGTGTCTCTCTCTGTGTGTGTGTGCCGCTCTCTGTCTCTCTCTCTCTCTCTGTGTGCGCCGCTCTCTGTGTCTCTGTCTCTCTCTCTCTCTCTCTGTGTCTCTCTCTCTCTCTCTGTTTCTCTCTCTCACCCACACTCTCTCTTACCCACACTCTCTCTCACCCACACTCTCTCTCACCCACACTCTCTCTCACCCACACTCTGGATCTCTTATTTACCCAATATATCTTAACTGCCCTATACCTACAACGAAATAACCTATACTGCTTTCTTCCAGATCTATCTCTCGAGCTTCACATGGAAGACATCGGAATCCCCTCTAACCCAGAAGACAGGTAAGGAACACCTCCCCTCCAATGTATAACATTGCGGGAATGAGGGTACCTGGACATTGAGGGACTGCGGATCATGTAAGATCCCAGGCGGGATTGCTGCTTTAGATATTGTGACGCCGGGGCGTCCAGGCACTAGTTATGGGGTTCAGGAAACTAATCATTCACATCTGGCTTTTTTTTTCTAAATCTGACATTTACACACACAGCGCACACCCAGAGCGTAAAAAGTTGTAAAATTTAATGAGCGGGGGAGGGGTGAAATAGAATTGCACTTACAAAGGTCCAATAATAAAAAGAATGCTTTTTATATGGTACCTTGTATAGTGCATTCTATTTCCCCCCTCCCTTCCCTCATTAAATTTTACAATTTTACGCTTGGGTGTGCGCTCTCTCTTTCCCCTTTTTCTTATATATATATATATATATATATAATATATATAATATATATATATATATATATATATAAATCACAGCACACCACCTTGCTGCCAACCCGACTCCGGCTAACCGGACACAACGTCAAAGGCGTCGTTTCTCCTTGAGTGTGTACTGACTCAAGGGGAGGGGAACATACTCTCTGCTTCCAGCTCTTGCTCCAGTTCTGGGCCTCTCCCGCTCCCTCTCATAGAGTCACTACTCTAGCTCCGCACTGCAGGGGGCTCTGGTACATGCAGCGTGGCCTTAACTTCCTCATTACAGCTCGTGGGGACGCACTGGGTATTCAGACTCCTGACAGCGCTGTACCTCTTTAGCAGCGCGGCGATGTTGTATCTCCTGCAGCAGCCAGGTTCGTTCCCTGCTTCTCCTTGGCATTCTGGAGGTGTGTACGCAGACCTTGTAGTTGATTCTGCAGTCGGTGCTCAACTTCAACCTTTTCACTTCCAGAAGTTCTTTTATTTTTCCAGCTCGTGTGGAGCTTTCATTCTTTCCATTGACGTGCTCTGTCAACTCAGAATTTTCTTTTTAGTTATACATTTCTCTTTTTTCAGTATCTGTTAATATTCAGGCCTCCTTGTATTCCGCCTTCCATTTTCGCACCTCTACTTGAGAGATATGTACTGCGTGAGATTCCATTTCTAGGTTGAGAGTAGGGAGCTCCTTCTGAGAGACTTTAAGATCATATTAAGATGACAATAGGTTTTTTTTAATTGTCCAGTTCCCAGCGAGACTGTGAAGGTTCCTTTGGAGGACTTCCAGTTTTGTGCGGCAGTTGCCGATCTGTGTGGTGAGGCATCCAGTGCTGTGCGGAGGTCATGAACCCCCTTCGGGATACTCCACCTCTGTCCCGGACACTGCTGACCTCTTGTTGTGAGGCATTCAGTTCTAGGACGATGAGTGTCAACCTCTGCTGAAAGACTAATCTCCTTTAGAGCCTCCTACTACTTCTGCTTCAGCTTAGTCATATTGTATCGCACTTGGCCACTTCCCACACGGTGGCATTAGTGTGTTTGCAGTGGCTAGCTCAGTCTCGTGGCACTTGAGTAAATGCGGCACAGTCTTCTGCTAGTACGTAGCATTATTTTTCTCTTCTTTTTCAATTTTTCACGGAACAGATCACAGTTATGCTGGCATTTTTCAGGCCATCTTCAGGGCTGGTCAAGGGATCGCCCTCACTGGTTCCGGCTCCGCTTTCCTTTGATGGTTGGTAAGGGTTCCACGTTGGCACCAGACAGACAGACACTTCTTTGGGATACACGACTCTGCCTTGGGCCCTCTGGATATTCTGTCATCCGCATGACGAATCCTTCATTTTCTAGGATCTGCGGCATCTCGGTCCCCTATTCATGCTGGGGGATCTGCGGACAGTTGTCTGTTCCTTCCACGGCGTAAGTGAAGAACCGCTTTTTTTTTCCCTTTTTGTTTTGGACGACTCGTCCCATCAGGATAACTGGTCTCGTCTTTCTTTGAAACTTCAGCAGCTTCACTGTATACGCCAGGCTTTCTTTGCAATTGCGGTTAGCTGAAGGAATATTCGGGTGATCGGCTCTGCTCCCGCTCTTGCCGATCGCATTCGTCACATAGAGAGCGGTCTTTTCGGTTCATACGAGTTCAGGCACCCCCACCATTTTGTGGGTTTTGTGGGTGTGACTCGGCGACGGGGTCCCCATAAGAGATGTTCCTCCTTATCGGACCGGAAGGGCCACTCTTCCGTGGGTAGGGTTCATTACAGGAACGCCGCAATCTTGTCCTCCATTTTGGGGCTGCCAGGTTGTATTTCTTCTGACCTCAGGAGGCGTTATTGCCAGCTGTGCCACTGTTTTTGCTAGAACCCCAAATTGCGGGTAGTATACAGGTGGGCATATTTTTGCTTGTAGAGGTTGTAGCTTCTCCCAGGCCTCTCTGTAGACTTGTCCTTTTTCTTTCCTATGGTAAATTTTTTAAAACATCAGCAGTACGGTGTATGCATTCACTTCTCATGTTTGAATAAGCCTTAAGGGAACGCTCGCTGTGGTGGTGTTCTTTACACCAGGAACACATATTCTCCCATTGTGGCAGAGTCAGTATTTGACTTCAGCTGGGCGGCATTTTTAAATTCCAGGGGTTTTTTTCCCACACAGGTTATTTTCACCTTGCACCTATTGGGGCAATATTTCTTTAAATACAATGCCTGCTGAGCTGCCCATTTCCTTGCTTCAGCACAGAGGTATTACCTCACACCATTTTTTTTTTTAAAGAAAACAATAAACAAATCCTAGCTCTGGAGCGTCTAACTACTTCTTGAACCCAGACTACGGCTGTAGGCAAAAGCCCCTTTAGCAACAACCATATTAAACATTATTTTGATAGGCAAGTAAGGTTTACCTGCTTCAGCACAGTCTTCTACACTCTGGGATCGGGGGAAGTGGAGGGAAAAGAGTCCATCTGTGGTTTTGTGGCTTTGTTCAGTGACAGTGTAGCCCTTTAATTCTGGTCCTGATGCAGGTGAATATTTGTTATTTTTGCTCAGTTTGCTTGCATGACAGGCAAAAAAGCACAAAAATTCACAGGCATTCTCGGGCCCCTTTTAACTTCAGGGCCACCTTTCAATCCCAACTTTTGATACCATGTGTAAGAGGACCTGTACAGAGGTAAGCAATGGAGACTGTTTTAAGGTTGTGAATTAAAATAAGGCTTTATTATGCCTGTCGCTTTAACACAGCAAACATTAAAAATAGTGAGCCAAACAAAACCTGTTCACTTTGGGTATATGTATAATTATATTCCAGCCCCTCTTAACAGACGCGGGTGGCTACCCAAGGTTATTCATCAGCCCAAGTCACATCTAGATATATAAGATATAGCTAAAGCATCCAATAAGAAAGTCTTATCTGTTTGCTGGGCTGCTGCCTTTTCTCCACCGATATATCAGCATCCAGGTGTTGAGAAGTCTATTTGTTAGCGCTGGGTTGTATCTTGCAAGCTCCAGACATCTCTGTGTGGTCCCCTCAGTCAGTTTCACCTGTGAGACTCAGGAACCTCTACCTGTCTGTATCGGTTCAGCCATGGTGAGCTCAGGAAAGATCTCCCTTTCCTTTTCTGACACCTGAATAGCAGGTGGTGTTGGTGTAATTGTTCTACCAGCAATAAAATCACCACATGCGCGGATAGAGGCACATTTTTGAAAACAGGATAAGTCCCCTGTTACACCCCTGATGTGTGCAACCTACACATGGCCGTCCAAGGCGGCAAGTGGTTAGATATATGTGTAGTAATACTGTATAGTGTATATATATAGTATATATACTTATATAGAGAGAATATTAGATATATATATATACTAGATACTATATATACAGTGTTCGACAAACCTATACATTTGCTCGCCCCGGGCGAGTGGATTTACATCGTGGCGAGCTCCTATTGGCCCAAGCAGCACACGGTTGGTAATAGGTGCGAGTAGATTTTTTTGTGTGGCGAGTACGGATTTGCACGGTGGATTTGCACACCACTGTATTTATATATATATATATATATAGATATAGATATATATATAATATATATATATATATATATATAATATATAATACAGTGTTCGACAAATCACCCAAAAATCTACTCGCGAACAAAAAAATCTATCGCCACTAGCCCCGCACCTAGCCCCGCTTTAAAAAAAAAAAAAATAAATGACTAAATTCTTAAGAACAACATTGTTTTGACATTAGTTTATTTATTGTATTACATATCACTACAATGTGTGTGTGTTGTGTGTGGGTGTGTGTGTGGATGTGTCGTGTGAGGTGGGGTGTGTGTGTGTGTGTGTGTGTGTGTGTGTGTGGTGGTGTGTGTGTATATTATATAATATTTTAAAAATTAAACAAAGAGACATGTCGTAATAAATTATTTATTACATGGCGAACTTTGATAAATATATTCGCGCACTCACACACGCAGGCACAACAACTGGTAATACACAAACATCACACCATGCACACACACCATGACACACCATTAATACACACACATGCACACATACACCACATAACACACACACATGCAAAACACCAGCACACGAGACACCACACACAACACATATTATACATACACATACACACACACATATATATATACATAGACACACAACAACATATATATATATATATATTCTATAATAGATGAACAAAAGAAAAGGGACTGAGCTGTCGCCTCTGCAAATGGTTTGCTGATATACAGGGTGGACTCACTAAGAGTAGACTCTAAGATTAGGTTATAGTATAGACAAATTGAAATATAACAATAAATTTAAAAAAAAATAATAAAGAATAAAAATAAAAATATATATGAAAATCAAAAGGAATGATAAATCAATTGTAATAGGACAAAACCTAAAACCAAGCTTACAATAAAAACAAATATCAATACTCATACAGCAAAAGAATATCTCCACAAATAGGGAAAAAAAAAAGAGGTATAAAAACCCAGTCCTCAAATAGTGCAATGAATCCAATAAATGTTCTGGTTAGAGGGTTTCGGCTGCTCTCAAAGTGGACACAACCATATCCACAGGGAATCGAGAAGAAAAGGGGAAAGAGAGAGCGCACACCCATAGCGTAAATTGAAAATTTAATGAGGGGAGGGGGGGGTGAATTAGAATTGCACTTACAATGTTGAGGGCTAGGTTGTGGGTGTGTGTGTGTGTGTGTGTGTGTGTGGTGTGTTTGTGTGTGTGTGTGTGTTGGGTGTGTGTGTGTGTGTGGTCTCTCTCTTTCCCCTTTTCTTCTAGATTCCCTGTGGATATGGTTTGTCCACTTTGAGAGCAGCCGGAAACCCTCTATACCAGAACTTATTGGATTCATTGGACTATTTGAGGACTGGTTTTTATACCTCTTTTTTTTTCCCTATTTGTGGAGATATTCTTTTGCTGTATGAGTATTGATATTTTGTTTTTATTGTAAGCTTGGTTTTAGGTTTTGTCCTATTACAATTGATTTATCATTCATTTTGATTTTCATATATATTTTTTATTTTTATTTTTATTATTTTTTTTTAACTTTTATTGTTATATTTCAATTTGTCTATATATACCTAATTCATAGAGTCTAACTCTTAGTGAGTCACACTGTATATCAGCAACCATTTGCAGAGGCGCAGCTCAGTCCCTTTTCTTTTTGTTCATCTATATATATATATATATATATATATATGTGTGTGTGTCTATGTATATATATATGTGTGTGTGTATGTGTATGTATATATATGTGTGTGTGTGTGTCTGTGTGTCTGTGTGTATGTGCATGTGTGTGTGTATATGTGTGTATGTGTGCATGTGTGTGTATGTATGTGTGCATGTGTGTGCATGTGTGTGTATGTGTGTGTGTACCAGTGTGTGTGCGCGTGCGTGTGTGAGTGCGCGAATATATTTATCAAAGTTGCACAATGTTAATAAATAATTTATTAACATGTCTTTTTTTTTATGCAGTGTACCATGCAGTGTACCATGCAGTGTACCATGCAGTGTACTTTGAGTTGATCCTACATTTTGTAGAAGGTAAATCCCTATGACGCTTCTCTTTAAAGTGAAATGATAGACACACAGAATATGACTGCAGAGAAGAATCGCTTGGCCCCGTTAGTCTGTCCATTTTGCAATCTGTTGTAAAAACCTCAAACCCCATACGACTCATAGCTCTGCTGTGGGAGGTTGTTCCAGATCTCCCCTTATTATTTAGGATAGCCTTATGACTATGCCGAGCATTTTTTAATTCCCTGACTGTTTTGTGCGGTTAGTCCCCACCACATCTGTTGAGAGGTTATTCCCCAAATCCACCCTCCCTTTCTGTGAAGCACTTCCTTACATTTCCCCTGAGCCTGGCACCCCTCCAGTTTCATAGCATGACCTCTTATCCCAACACTTCTCTCTCTCTCTCTCTGAAATATACTTCCCCTGGTTGAAAAATCCTAATTTGGATAGTCTTTCATTATAAACAAGATCTTTCATCTGGTTTATCAATTTAGCAGCTTGTCGCTACAGTTTTTCCACATCTATGTCTTTTTTACAGTAAGGGGTCTACAAGTGTTCTCCATATTTAGCATGCAGTCTTACTAGAGGTTTATGGAAGGGTACAATTTTGCTCTGCTCCCTCCCATGTAAATCCCCATTTATATTATTGCATGATAATATCCTAGTAGCATTGCAGCTGTTGCTCAACTCTGATCACTATTGCTTATCCGGCTACAGTACTTACAATTACTCCTAAACAAGTCTCCACCAAAAATTGCCCTAATTCGACCCTATTAATGTTGTGTGACGCCTGCCTACCACTTGTTATTGCATAATCACACCTATATTAAACCGAATATGTAATTTAATCATGCTCACATTTTATCCAAGTCCTGCAGAATAATGGCAGGTTGCAGGGATTTCACAAGTCAAGACAGTTTATGGTCCCCAGTAAAGATAAAAACATTGCTCTCTATGCCCACTATTATCAATCCTATTCTATAACCCCAGAAACAGGACTCCTATTCAAGTCCATGGGAGTTTTCAACCGATCATTTCGGAGATTATAGGATACGCTCCCAAAAGTCAGTAAATTGAATAGTGGCAGTACTAGAAGTATTCCAAGTACAGTATAATAGTAACCCAGACCGAATATGTCAATTGAATGACCACTCTCCACTGCATATCCTCAATCTCAAAGCAAAACCAGATCCCAGAATATATTCCGTTAAACCCATTATTTAAAAAGAAATCGCTAAAATGAGTAAAAGTATGCAAATATAAATAAAGGCATAGGTCAGGTACCAAAAACTGCCCCATTTTGCTCTGACAACAAATTTGGTTGTATGTAAATAATGACGCTATATGAAACGTATACTGCGGGAGTTTGTACACGTGCGGTTATCTGTCATATATAACTTAGCCTTGAAATTCCTTCAAATATCCAACATTTCTGGCCTTGTGGATCACAAGTACTTAGTGGAAAGGGAGGGATGAGACAGAACGATATAATCACCACTGGTCTAACACATTTTGCTCATGCCTGACTAAAGAGGAATATTGCAGGGATTTTAAGCAACAGCGAAAATAAGTGTAATTCCCCTTTTAGGAAAGCCATTTCTCAAAGTCTCACAAATTGGTATTTATTCTGTATTCCCCACCCCTAACAAATATCCATTTACCAACTGAAAGCTAATGAAGTTTTTCACAATAGAGTTAAGAGAAAAGTTACACCTCTGGGGTCCTTATTCAATATGATGTGAAGCTGCCTTCCATGTGTTAGAGAAGATTTTTAAGACCCATTAATTTTAATGGCGCTGAACACTTTCGGGGAAGTAACTTCACAACATATGGAATAGGAGCGCATTAATGCTCCATTTCTCATGCATACCAATGAGGTCACAAAACTCCTATTTGACAAGAAATATAATCAATTTAGCAAGTACCAGTGCATATAGATTACAGGTGAAAGGATGTTGCCAACCTTCCCTATTTCTGTAATGTAAGGGCGGCGTCATTACTAAGCTATATCTTCAGAACTAGTCATTCTTCCTCGAAAATGGGGCCTATGTAATAAAACTATTTTTAAACATTTTTTGCATCAACATTGCCGTAAAATAAAGTAATACAAACCTTCATAAAATGGATGTTGTATGTATGAAGACTTTATCCATGAAGCATAATTTGTTTTTAATAATTTGACGCATTGTGTCATGTTCAAAACCTGATTGATACAATTTAAATTAAAACCGAATTCTGTGCATTTTTTTTCCAATTTGATTGAACCTGTCAAATATAAATTACCGAAATATTATTTATAAACGCTATATTGTTAAAGATTGTACGTTTTGTTAACCTATGTAATGAAACATCCCTGCTGCATTAATTACATTTTTGGTTGCTACGTAGCAACTTCATTCTGCGCTAACACCATTAACAGTCGTTTTAGGCTTCAAGGCCAAGTTAAACTTTTTTGGCACACAAATAATTATTTTTGTACATATCTGTACAACGAGGACAGTTCACGTCTGGGCACTATATATATATATAACCAGTGGTTGACAAATCACAAAAAAATCTACTCGCCACCTAGTACAAAACGTGTGCTGCTTGGGCCAATAGGAGCTCGCCACGATGTTAAATCCACTCGCCCGGGGCGAGCAAATGTATAGGTTTGTCGAACACTGTATTATATATATATATATATATATATATTATATTAATATTATATATATATATATATATATTATCTATAGATAAACATATACAGTATATATACACATATATATAACCACTTGCACGGCCATGTGTAAGTGTTGCACACATCAGGGGTGTAACAGGGGACTTATCCCTGTTCAAAAATGTGCCTCTAATCCAGCAGTGTGGTGATTTATTGCTGGTAGACAATTAACCAACACCACCTGGCTGATTACAGGTGTCAGAAAAGGAAAGGGAGATTCTTCCTGAGCTCACACATGAGCTGAACCAGGAAACAGACAGAGTAGAGGTTCCTGAGTCTCACAGGTGAGACTGACTGAGGGAACACAGAGATGTCTGGAGCTTGCAAGATACAACCCAGCTAACAAATAAGACTTCTAAACCTGGATGCTGATATATCCGGAGAAAAGGCAGCAGCCCAGCAAACAGATAAGACTTTCTTATTGGACTGTTAGCTATATCTGTATATATCTATATGACTTGGGCTGATGAATAGCTTGGGTAGCCACCCAGTTAAAGAGGGCTGGAATATAATTATACATATACGCCAAAGTGGAACAGGTTTTGTTTGGCTCACTATTTTTCATATGTTTGCTGTGTTTAAAGCGACAGGCATAATAAAGCCTTATTTTAATTTCACCTTAAAACAGTCTCCATTGCTTACCTCTGTACAGGTCCTCTTACATATGGTGTCAAAAGTTGGGATGAAAGGTGGCCCTTGAAGTTAAAAGGGGCCCCGAAGAATGCCTGTGAATTTTTTTGTGCTTTTTGCCTGCATGCAAGCAAACAGCCTGAGCAAAAATAACAAATATTCACCTGCAGCAGAGACCAGAATTAAAGGGCTACACTGCACTGAACAAAGCCACAAAACCACAGATGGACTCTTTCCCCGATCCCAAGAGGAGAGAGACTGTGCTGAAGCAGGTAAACCTTACTTGCCTATCACAATAATGTGTAATATGGTTGTTGATAAAGGGGCTTTGCCTACAGCCGTAGTCTGGGTTCAAGAAGTGAGTTAGCGCTCCAGAGGAGCTAGGATTTGTTTATTGTTTTCTTTAAAAAAAAAATGGTGTGAGGCTAATACCTCTGCTGAAGCAAGGAAATGGGCAGCTAGCAAGCATTGTATTTAAAGAAATAGTGCCCCAATAGGTCAAGGTGAAGAATACACCTGTGTGGGAAAAAAACCCATGGAATTTAAAATAGCCGCCCAGCTGAAGTCAAATACTGACTCTGCAAAAATGGGGAAGAAGATGTGTTCCTGGTGTAAAGAACACCACCACACGGAGCCGTGTCCCTTAAGGCCTTATTCAAACGATGAGAGTGAATGCATACACCGTACTGCTGATGTTTTAAAATTTACCATAGGAAAGAAAAAGGAAAAGTCTACAGAGAGGCCTGGGAGAGCTACAACCTCTACAAGCAAAATATGCCCACCTGTAGGACTACCGCAATTTGGGGTTCTAGCAAAAACAGTGGCAACAGCTGCAATAGCGCCTCCTGAGGTCAGGAAGAAAAATACACCTGGCAGCCCCAAAATGGAGGACAAGATGCGGCGTTCCTGTAATGAACCCTACCCCACGGAAGAGTGGCCCTTCCGGTCCGATAAGGAGGAAGACATCTCTTATGGGGACCCCGCACCGAGTCACACCCACAAAACACCACAAGAATGGTGGGGGTGCCTGAACTCGGTATGAACCGAAAAGACCGCTCTCTATGATGACGAATGCGATCGGCAAGAGCGGGAGCAGCAGATCACCGAATATTCCTGTCAGCTAACGCAATTGCAAGAAAAGCCTGGCGTATACAGTGAAGCTGCTGAAGTTTCAAAGAAAGACGGAGACCCCAGTATTCCTGATGGGACGGAGTCGTCCAAAACAAAAAGGAGGAAAAAGAAAAGCGGTTCTTCACTTACCGTGGAAGGAACAGACATGTCCGCAGATCCCGCAGAGAATAAGGGGGACCGAGATGCCGCAGAGCCTAGAGAAAATGAAGGATTCGTCATGCGGATGACAGAATATCCAGAGGGCCCAAGGCAGAAGTCGTGTATCCCAAAGAAGTGTCTGTCTGTCTGGTGCCAACAGTGAGGAACCCTTAGCCAACCATCAAAGGGAAGCGGAGCCGGAACCAGTGAGTGACGATCCCTTGACCAGCCCTGAAGATGGCCTGAAAAATGCCAGGCATAACTGTGATCTGTTCCGTGAAAAATTGAAAATAGAGAGAGAAAATAATGCTGAGCTACAGAAGACGGTGCTCGCAATTTACTCAACGGCCAAGACTGAGCTAGCCACTGCAAACACTACTAATGCCACCATGGTGGAAAAGCAGAGCCAATGCGATACAATGATGACTAAGCTGAAGCAGAAGTATGAGGAGGCTCTAAAGGAGATTAGTCTTTCAGCAAGAGGTTGACACTCATCGCCTAGAACTGAATGCCTCACAACAAGAGGTCAGCAGTGTCCGGACAGAGGTGGAAGTATCCCAGAAGGAGGTTCATACACTCCGCACAGCACTGGATGCCTCACAACACGAGATCGGCAACTGCCGCACAAAACTGGAAGTCTCCAAAAAGGAACTTCACAGTCTCGCTGTGGAACTGGACAATTAAAAAAAACCTATTGTCAATCTTAATATAGATCTTAAAGTCTCTCAGAAGGAGCTTCCTACTCTCAACCTAGAAATGGAAATCTCACGCCAGGAGACAGTCAGTCTCCAAGTAGAGGTGCGAAAATGGAAGGCGGAATACAAGGAGGCCCTGAATATTACAGAGACTGAAAAAAGAGAAAATGTATAACTAAAAAAAGAAAATTCTGAGTTGACAGAGCACGTCAATGGAAAGAATGAAAAGCTCCACGAGCTGGAAAAAATAAAGAAACTTCTGGAAGGTGAAAAGGTTGAAGTAGAGCACCGACTGCAGAATCAACTACAAGGTCTGCGTACACACCTCCAGAATGCCAAGGAGAAGCAGCGAACTCTGCAGGAAGAAAATCTGCAGGCTGCTAAAGAGGTACAAGCGCTGCAGGAACGTCTGAATACCCAGTGCGTCCCCACAGAGCTGTATGAGGAGTTAAAGGCCACGCTGCATGTCACCAGAGCCTCGCTGAAGGCGGAGCTTAGAGATCAGGTG
>WSYH01002354.1:42831-67831 GCA_036426205.1 Ascaphus truei
TCGCCATACAGTCTAATCTACAAAAAGAAGAGCGCCCGATACAAGGGAAATCTCATGACCACGCACTCAGAAAAAAGATTATACTTGGAAAAAGTCCTCCTCGAGCGACTGAGTGCTGTGCTCAAGCACCTTCGGTAGGAGACACAAATAAAATGGAGAAAGGGTCCCAATCCCAGTGGGACTGAGGGTTCTCTTCCTCCATCCACTCATTTAAGTCACAGAAAGATCTCGAATGAGAGTGGAAGGATGGGCTTTGGCCGTGGCAAGCCGAGCTTCCCACAAACAGGGGAGGTATGTAACAGGGGACTTATCCGTTCAAAAATGTGCCTCTAATCCAGCAGTGTGGTGGTTAACTGCTGGTAGACAATTAACCAACACCACCTGGCTGATTACAGGTGTCAGAAAAGCCTGCCCCTGAGACAGGAAAGGGAGATTCTTCCTGAGCTCACACGTGAGCTGAACCAGGAAATTGTTAGGAATCTGATTTCTCAGCGCCGTCAGCGCAACACACAGACTACCCTCAGGGAGACTCGGGGCGTGCAGCACAACCTCCGCTTACCTGCCTCCACGGGCCGTCAGCTCCTGTGTCGCCACAGGGCCCCTCCCCTCGGCGGCCCCACCGCTCCTCCTCCTTCTCAGTGGCAGGCACGGGTCCTCCATCCCGCACGCACACGTGTGTCCTCCTCCAACGCTGGTCGCGTGCACATGCAGCTCACAGAGCGCACGTTGAGCATCCACTCTTCTACTTCCACTACTGCTGAGGCTCCGCCCCCGTACACCGCATGGGTGTAATCAGAGTGCTACCAGTGCTCACCTGGGTTGTATCAGCCACACCTATCCAGAGAGGCTCCCTGCAGTCCTCCTGACCCGCCTCCATCCCTGATTGGTCAGTCCAGCCTTATCTAGCATCTCTGAGCCCTCACTCATTGCTCGACATAGTCTCTGTATGGATGTGTTTGGTGAACTCTCGGTTACTACAGGTTTTGACACGGCTCGTACGACTACCCCCTTTGGCTCTCGACTTCGCCTCTCCTTGGACTACGTATTCTCTGGCATCCCACGATCACGGCTTGGACTTCAACCTTCCTCATTTCTCCGCTCCCTGACCTCGGCAAAGCAATCCCTATTCTACTCCTATACCCAGTACCGGCAAGTATTGTCTACGTTAGTTATATCTGGCCTGGCAACGCTTAACACCACACTCCAGACTCGCTCCCTTTGCTGCGGGTGCGTGTATCCCTACTTCCCCCTTCGGACGCAGGGGACAGGTCTGGTCTGCGGGCAGTACCGGCCTAACAGAAACAGACAGAGCAGAGGTTCCTGAGTCTCACAGGTGAGACTGACCGAGGGAACACAGAGATGTCTGGAGCTTGCAAGATACAACCCAGCTGACAAATAAGACTTCTAAACCTGGATGCTGATATATCCGGAGAAAAGGCAGCAACCCAGCAAACAGATAAGACTTTCTTATTGGACTGTTAGCTATATCTGTATATATCTATTTGACTTGGGCTGATGAATAGCTTGTGTAGCCACCCAGTTAAAGAGGGCTAGAATATAAGTATACATTTACGTGGAGCAGGTTATGTTTGGCTCACTATTTTTCATATGTTTGCTGTGTTTAAAGCGACAGGCACAATAAAGCCGTATTTTAATTTCACCTTTAAAACAGTCTCCATTGCGGACCTCTGTACAGGTCCTTTTACAAGGAGTGTCTTTACTCCTTCTCCCCTTGGTCAGTCCCATCCGTCTCTACTGGATCCACTGGAATCCCCGATGGGTGTAGATATTGGGACCCCTTCGTCTCGGAGTGTGGCCCCACAATCAATTGCGAGGCCAGAGAGATGTGTTAGATTAAAATATGAAAATGTAATAATGCAATAAACAATCCACACTCACATGTCATAAAGTCCTAGGCCACGACCATGTAGTCCGGGCCTGCTGCGATGCTACAATGTCCCTGCTCTCGCATCCAGTACACAGCTCCGGAGCACAGCTGATTCACAATCCGGACGGACTGCTACGGTAGCCTTCCTGGAACAAAAAGCTGAGCGACGCGTTTCGCCTGTTCGGCTTCGTAAGGCTTAAAGATGTTGCTTGGAAATTAGTCCATAGTATAAATAGGCACCCGTTGTCCATGGCCACCAGGTTGTAGATAAAAGTTAAAATTAGTAGCACCCTGATTGTAAGGATGAGTGGTGTAAGCTTTGCCAAGCATCCCAGCTGACGTCCGTGATGTCATCATGGTATTCAAATCAATCAGTGTTCACATAATTTCCTCAGTATTTAAAAGAGTAATGCAATAAAACGGTGCCGTTGTAGTCCATACTGATACACACCTTGGTACCTATTAACCATATGGAATGGTCATATAGCCCCCTCATATTTTGTGCCTCAATATGGTGGATGAAAAACCTTTCACCTATATTCCAAAACATTCCTCTCTTTGGAATGATTAATCCATTAACCCCTTCCATCTAGCACACTTCCACTGTGATGTTTCCCTCAATTCTCTCTCTCTCTCTCTCTAACACTCGGATAAACTTATAACAGTTAGCAGTTATTTGTCACAAACATAAAATCATTAAAACACAGCTGATTTGCTCATCACTTTCACAGATTAGAAAAATCTATGAGTACACAGTGTCTTGTCTGTACTTTAACTCAGCCATTTAACTCCTTATCACAACCTAGAAGACCTTGTCGCAATATATATACAAGTCGATCGGCGCCTTCAAAAGAGGAAGGCCGAACGTTCTAGCTCCCGAGCAGATCCCCCGTTATTCATTCTATTTCCCCAGATCCACATGACTGGGACATTTCAAAGCATAGTAGATACTGTCACCGCATAAATGGGTCTGTATCTCGGGAAGCAGGGGGTCCCCGGACATAAAACTAACGCGGTTCAGCTCCGTAGACCCCCTGCACATCTACATTATCAATGAAATGTGTATTAAAAAACATAAATTTCGGGTGAGATTTTCGCTGGCAGAGGCGGCTCTCTCAGAGCAGCTCTCTTTGCAGCAGAAATGTATCGCTGGGTTAGGCCTTTTCACAGGGTCGATCCTATCGCTGGCAGCAAATTGCTCGTTTTGGGAATTTTGCTATGAATTGTAATGAAGGCTTGCTGAATACCGTGATAGCAATGCTAAAAAAAAAACGGCGATTTAAATGTACTGGCGATATTTTTTATCGACCTTTACAGAATAAAGCCTATAGTGTCTTGTCTGTACTTTAACTCAGCAGTTTAACTCCTTATCACATTCCACATTCAGAACCATTATTCGTCAATTTTTAAAGCAAATATGAATCAATTTGGGGCAAGATAAATTACTTTATGTCCTAATCCATAAGGATTTGCATGTATTTGTTATGCTTTAGGAAGCCAGTAGTCTAAGGCTAAGGTCCCGTTGCACGCGTCCGCACGGCTGGCTGGCTTGCTTGCCGGCGGCGCGTGCAACTCGCTGTACCGCGATCTGCGGTCTACAGGAAACTTTTCTCGGAGCGGGGGGGGGGGGGCGCGGCCATGACGTGAGGGGGCGCGGCCATGACGTGAGGGGGCGCGGCCCAAAACCAAAACAAAGCAGGGCTCACAGCACTGCAGCAGCTCTACACACAAGGAGCCATAGAGCCAGTCTATGATTGGCCCCTTCGCGTACCATGTGACGCATTGCCGCAAGAGAACACCATTCTCTCGTGTCTCCTGCTGGCTGCCGCGTCACAGTATGTCGCAAGTTACAAGTGAGGAGGGACTGGGACCCGATCGTGAGTTCAAACCGGAATGGTAAGTTGAGCTCACGCCGCCGCCCGCGCCAACGGGCGCAGCGGGTCCCAGCCCTAATGAAAATCATCAGTTTTACACAAATATTTTCACTGTCTTGGGCGAACAACTGCTGCTACTATAAAAACAATAATATTGCAAATGAAGATCAGTTGCTTACATACTCTTATGTTTAACCCCTAACGTAATTCTGTCACGAGTCTTCATACTAGATTCATTAATAGTAATGCTGTGTTCTGACAGTTCTTTAGCTAATCCGTTCCTTACGGCCTAATGCAATTCTATTCAAGCCATTACTGAAAATCAGAAATTGAAATTAGTAGGGAAATTCAGACAATTAAATACACCCCAGTGGTAAACTCGAAACTCCAGCACACAGATTATACTAAAAAACTCCAATGTCACCAGCCATACATATGCCTGGCAGACCTATGTTTAGGTTTGCAGTGCAGCAGTGACGAGGTTAAGTTTCAGCTGAGAGGGCTGCTTAGTCTGATCCCAGCTGCCTCATCAAGGGGCTTTAAAAACACCAGGCTACACACACATGCAGCTGTCTGAAGCATGGAGATCGGACTGAAACGCTGAAGTAGATTACTGCTATAAGGTCTGTTTTCAAGATACATGTTTGATGAACTGTCTGGGTTTTTGTATGCTGAAAAGAAGCTGTTTTGTTTTTGTATGCTGAAAAGAAGCTGTTTTGTTTTTGTGTGCTGCATTTTTTAAGGCTCAATAAATAAGCCTTATCAAGAAACCCCACGTGTGGTTGCATGTACCCTGCAACAAATATATTAAACCTGACTGTTGTTCTCTATCCTTACACAACCCCCTCCCCCCACCACCCATATATTGAGAGGGAGATCTTTGGTTATGCACCCCACTAGTTACATACTTCAAGGTGTTACAAATTCCTCATTTGGGGACAAAAAATCCTTGCATAATCTATTCCCATTTACCGCCACTTTTTAGAAAATTCCACACAGTGGTAAATAAGGAAAACAGGCGGTTGCAGCTAGAAAGAGGGGATGTCTCTGGGAGGGAGGAACCTCTAGTGATATACTAAAATAATTGAAGGTATGGCTCCCTCAGGTAAAAGCCCCAAGGTCAATGTCGATGTTTTCGATGGATTCAACGTTTTCAATTTGTAGATCCAGTACGTCTCTTTTTGACAACATTTTCAGCCTGTCTCCTCCCCTCCAGCTCTGTGGTACTACTTCTATCCCTCTGTATATTAACCCCAGAGGACTCCCACCATGGACCAAACTGAAATGTCTATACACATTGTGTGTCTGAAGATTTTTCCTTATGTTGCCCATGTGCTCCAGTATGCAGACCCTCAATGGTCTTGAGGAACGTCTCACATACTGGAACCCACATGGGCATTCCAGCACATGGACCACAAATGTACTCCGACAGCTGATATAGTTATCCATTTTAAAATCCTTCTGTTACTCGTGACTTACAATGTACCTTCTCCTTTGACGCCTGTCTACAGGCTTTACATGTGAAAAAAATACAAAAAACCTGATGGGTTTTGATAGCTAATGTTGTGGATGTGGCACTTCTTTTTGCTTAAAAACACTTGGAGCTAGTTTAGTCTTGAGGCTCCTTGCTTTTCTAAAAATAACTTTTGGGTTCAAGGGAATATGATCTTTCAGGATCGGGTCTTTTTGCACTAAGGGCCAAAGTTTTTTTTTATAATCCTGCTAATCGTATTCGCCTCTGTAAGGCCGAGTCCATGCTTCGTGCTTGCTCGCTGAGGCGCGCTGAGGCTCAGGGAAAGCGGGTGCTTTCCCTGGCCTTGCGGTTACTTACCGCACGCGCCGTCAGCGGGCCTTCAGGGGGCGGGCCGTGAGCGGGCGCGTCACTGGCCGGGGGAGGGCCAGTGACGTCACGGAGCTGGTTCGCCCTCATTGGGCGAACCGCTCACGTGACCGGCCTGTCTCGCCGGCAAGCGGGGGAATTTTAAATTCCCCTAAGACAAGCGCGCGGAAGCGCAGGTGAGCCCCTACTAAAGCCGCTCTAATTGCGGCTGTAGGGGCTCAGTGCTGAGCGGGAGCGGGTCTCAGCACGCTTCCGCCAGCAATCAACAAACATGGCCGAGGCCTAAGAGACGTGTGCAGATGTACGCAATGGAGACCGTTTAAAGTGAAACTAAAATTAGGCTTTTTTGCGCCTGTCCCTTTAACACAGCAAAACATTCAAAATGAGCCAAAGAAAAACCTACTCAGCTTTGGAGGATATCTACACATGTAGTCCAGCCCTCTCTAACTGGGTGATTAGCTACGCTAATTACCAGCCCAAATATATACATATATACAGATATATAACAGTCCCATAAGAAAGTCTTATCTGTTTCTTTTACTGTAGGGGAAGTCCTCTCTGCTCTCCTGGGTCTGCACCCTTGTGAGCTAAGGCAATGTCTGTCCAGGTATAGAGGTCTTGTCCCCTTTGTCTTACTGTCAGCCTGCAGCTCAAGACATCTGTTTGTTCCCCAGGTCAGCCCAGTTGTGGACTAGGGAACTCTCTGGTCTGTCTTTCCTTGGCCAGCTCCAATTGTGAGCTCAAGAATCCTGTTACTGGGAACAGGCTTTTTCTGACAGAGCTCTGTTTAGGCAGGTGGAGTTGATTGATTGCACACCAGTAATTAACCAGCACACTGCTGGATCAGAGGTAAGTTTCTTAACAGGGATAAGTCCCTGTTACAGCCTCCCTGTTATACTGTGTGACAAAAGAGACAGTATAGTCCTTGTTGTCCTAGATAGGGAGAAGAATGGCGGTGCACAGCGTGCCAACAGGTGCCTCGTGCGTTCCGGAAGCAGGAAGAATAGCGGAAGCTGGTTGTCAATTTTCATGCAAAAAAGTTTAATACACAGCAGTGAACAGCAAAGACAAAAAGTTAAAAAGAAAAAATAATCTTTGAGAACCGCCATTCTTCTCCCTATCTAGGGTGATCTCCTACCTCTGCACATATCGGGCTGAGAGCACGCAATAACCAGAAGGACCGCATGCCTAAGGGTCGTGAGTAATTTGTCATAGACACTGTATTTTATTATTATGGTCTAGCTCTGAGGGCTGTTGGAGTTATTACTTAGATAGGGGTCGGGGTCCCTAGTTCACTCAGGTTCCCTTGACATCCCTTTTCTATGGGTTACCCACACCCCTATTCTGAGTACATTTTGACCATTATACAGCTTTACTCAACATACATTTCCTGGTTTTCCCAACATTAAAAAAGTGCAATATCCAATAACAATTATTTCCCAAGAGAAGCAATTTGTTCCACTGTGAGCACTGGCAGAGAAGAATCTTCTCTATCTATTCCTAGTCCTTTTTGTCAACTGGTGGTTTGGAAGTTATTAAATCTTCCCTTTTCAGTTCACAGGTTCTGTCTGCTGCCCTTCTTAGAATGTCTGGGTCATAGTTCCTTTCCTCAAATGTATTTCTCAAAACTCCCATCTGGTTCCTAAATACTTCGTCATATGTACAATTTCTTCTAATACGACGGAACTGTCCATACGGGATATTGCTTAACCATTTGGGGTGGTGGCAGCTCGTATTGAGAAGATGATTGTTGGCATCCACTTCCTTAAAGAATGTTTTTGTCTTAACAGCATCCCCCTCTATGTAAATTGTCAGGTCTAGAAAGTTGATTTTGTTTCTGCTATTTTCTGACGTGAATGCCAGATTAAGGTTATTGGTATTGATATATAGAAAAAAATCCTGCAAGGCCAACTCGTCTCCCTTCCAAATTAAGAGGATGTCATCAATATATATCTCTTCCAGAGGGCCAGGCGCGCAGCCTAGGGCTACACGGTCGCGGACTAGGACTTTATGACATGCGAGTGTGGATTGTTTATTGTATTATTACATTTTCATATTTTAATCCAACACATCTCTCTGGCCTCCCAATTGATTGTGGGTGCGCACTCCGAGACGAAGGGGTCCCAATACCTACACCCATCAGGGATTCCAGTGGATCCAATAGAGAAGGACGGGACTGACCAAGGGGAGAAGGAGTAAAGACACCCCTTATGTGTGTAACACTTACACAGGGCAGTGTAGGTGGATATATATATATATATATAATATTTAATATCACTAAACCTGACTTGTCAAAGGGCTGGATACATAAAGATACATCAAATTGCGATAACCAAAAATACTGTGTTACCGCCCATATAAAAATGCGTTATTATTATAACCAATTGCTGAATGTTGAGTCACCCTGCCGGGAATGAAAGATAGTCCACTGCAAAGAATGTTTTTTTTTTCTGCAAGTAAAAAAAGTCTGCATAGATATATCTTGGGAGCAAAACAGACACCCAAAGTGTGAAGTGTGAATGCCATAATACCCAAAGATGAGACTGAAAATTACTGAACTCAGGCAGAAAACCAAATTCTGTTGCTGAAGCTGAGGGATTTCACCTAGCAAGTAAATGGTGTAAGGCACATAGAAGTTTTTACCTAGCAACTGCACATCTTGTACAGTATACCTGATAAGAGAAAATGCATGCACAGTACTGCTGATATTGTAAAACTTATCCAAGAAAGAAAAGTCTACAGAGATGCCTGTGAGAGCTACGACCTCTACAAGAAAAATATGCCCATCTGTAGGACTACCACAATTGGGGGTTCTAGCAAATACAGTGGCAACAGCTGCAATAGCGCCTCTTGAGGTCAGGAAGAAAATTACACCTGATAGCCTAAAAATGGAGGACAAGATGCAGCGTTCCTGTAATGAACGCTACCCCATGGAATAGTGGCCCTTCCAGTCCAATAAGGAGGAAGACATCTCTTGCGGGGAACCCAAACCGAGTCACACCCACAAAACACCCCAAGAATGGTGGGAGTGTCTGAACTCGGCGCGAAGAGAAAAGACCGCTCTCTTTGATGATGAATATGATCAACAGGAGACAGAGCGGGAGCAGTGGATCACCAAATATTTCCGTCAGCTATTACAGTTGCAAGGAAAGCCGGGTGGATCCAGTGACGCTGCTAAAATTTCAAATGAAGATGGAGACCCCAGTATTCCTGAAGGGACGGTGTCGTCCAAAACAAAAAGGCGAAAAAAGAAAAAGAAAAGCGGTTCTTCACTTACCGTGGAAGGAACAGACACGTCCGCAGATCTTGTGGAGAAAAAGGGGGACAGAGTTGCCCTGCAGCCTTCCCGCGGTTAACCGAATATCCAGAGGGCCCAAGGCAGAAGTCGTGTACCCCAAAGAAGTGTCTGTCCGGTGCCAACAATGAGGAACCCTCAACCTCAATCCCAGGGAAGCGGAGCCGGAACTAGTGAGTGACGATCCCTTGGTCAACCCTGAAGACGCCCTGAAAATTGCCAGGCGTGACTGTGATCTACTCCGTGAACAATTGAATCAAAAGAAAGATGGTTACGCGGAGCTACTGAAAAATAACGTGAAGCTACAAAAAGATGTGCTCACAATTTACTCTTTAGCCAGGCCAGAATTGGACGATCTCAAGACTGAGCTAGATACTGCAAATGCTACTATTTCCGCCATGGATGAAAAGCAGAGCCAATCTGATAAAATGGTGACTCAGCTGAAGCGGAAGTATGAGGAGGCACTGAAGCAGATGACAGTCTTCCAGCAAGAGGTTCAAACTCTTCGCATAGAGCTGAATGCCTCACAACAGGAGGTCAACAGTGTCTGGATAGAGGTGGACATATCTCAGAAAGAGGTTCAGACACTCCGCAGAGCACTGGATGTCTCACATCATGAGACCAACAGCTGCCGCACAGACCTGGAAGTTTCCAGAAAGGAACTTCACAGTCTCACTGAGGAGCTGGACATTTCTAAAGAAACGATTGTCAGTCTTAATCCAAATTTCCAAGTCTCCCAGATGGAGCTTCAGACCCTTAACCTAGAGAAGGATGTCTCACGCCAGGAGACTGTCATTCTCAAAGCAGAATTGCGTAAATGGAAGGAGGTCTGCAAAGAGGCCCTGAATAGTACAGAGACTGAAAAAGGAGAACATTTAAGATTACAAAGAAAAAACGTAAAACTCGAAGAAGAAAATTTTAATTTGACAAACGACGTCAAGGAAAAAAATGAAAAGCTGCACGAGCTTAAAGAAATAAATAGACTTTTGGAAGGTGAGAAGTTTGAAGCAGAGCACCGACTGCAGAACCAACTGCAAGGTCTGCGTACGCACCTCGAGAAGGCAGAGGAGAAGCAGCGAACTCTGCAAGAAGACAATTTGCAGGGTGTTAAAGAAATTCAAGTGCTGCAGGAACGTCTGATGACCCAGTATGTCCCTGCAAAGCCGCATGAGAAACTGAAGGCTACCCTGAGCATCACCACAGCAACGCTAAAGGCCAAGCTTAGAACCCAGGTGACGCAGCACAAAAAGGAGCACAAGAAGGTCCAGAAACTGAAACAAGTAACTGTGGCCCAAGCAAAGAAGTTCATAGTGCTTCACAATGCAATAAAAATGTGGAAGCAAGCTCAGAGAAAGCAAAGCATGCAGATAAATTCCCTGAGAAGAGACTTGCAAGACGCACTGAAAAAACAGGGATCTCTCGCGGATGAGATTACAGTCCTACAAGGACAAGTATTGACCCTGACTAAGCGTCAGTATCCCACGGCCTCAAAAACCCATGAAGACAAGGGTACAGTGAGAGCTGGGAATACCGCTCATTTGAACCACCTAAACAAGCACTAGCAAAACCTTCAGCCACCCAACAGGCAACAAAAGAAGGTACACGTGCTGAATCAAAGCCAGAAGAATCCTTAGCTGAGGAAGCTGAAAAGATAGGACGTTCTCTGGAAAGGGCGGTGGAGGTGCAACTCAGTCCCAAAGAAGCTGAACTGGCGACCCCGTGGTGTGAAGAAGAGCAGAAAACTCTAAGGGCTAGTCCTAACTGCTCTACAACTGTTGCCATACACTTTTTCTATAAAAAGAGGCGTGCCCGACGCAACAGAAATCTCATGACCACGCACGCGATAAAAAGACTTTACGTGGAAAAAGTCCTCCTCGAGCGACTGAGGAGTGCTGATCTCAAGCACCTTTGGGAGGAGACAAAAATAAACTGGAGAAAGGGCTCCAATCCCAGCAGGACTGAGGATTCTCTTCCTCCATCCACTCTCATTCAAGTCACAGAGATATCTAGAATGAGAGTGGAAGGATGGGCTTTGGCCGTGGCAAGCCCGAGCTTCCCACAAACAGGGGAGGTATATAACAGGGGACTTATCCCTGTTCACAAATGTGCCTCTAAATTAACTAGCACCACCTGAGAAGAAAAGATGCACAATTGCGCACAAGGGATAGAATTAGTATTATTTATTAAAACAAACACATAAACAGCTGAGAGGATCCAACCCCTCCTCAGCTCAATGGGTAAACTGCCCAGATATATAAGCCATACATATGGTCTCTAAACATAGAATATCCTAAAACAGTAAAACACATACAACAAAAGACAATCAGTGTTAAAAATAAACAAAGAAAGTACCAACAGCCCAAGGGGATTTAAATAAAAACCGCCATAGAGGGCTATAATACCGCTGACAGGGGGAGACGAACACTCACACTGAGGCAGAGGTGGGGGTCCACGGATGACCGAACAGGATCCGGATCGCGGCACCGGGGAAGATGAAAACAGCCACCACTTGAGCCTCAGGCAGGCTCCGTCTCAGCCTCTCAGCAAACACGCGCAGGATGACCTGTCGTGACCTCTACACGTTTCGCACCACGTGCTTCGTCAGGAGGTCACGTACAGCGTCATCCGCGCGTATTTATGGGAGGAAGGGAATCAGGAAGGACGGCCCCCTTCAGACGCCAGACCTAACGCCCTTAGAATGGCAGTATTATACTTAAAGTGATGCTACCTCTTTCCCTTACAATGTCACGTGTTGCGGCAGTGACGTGTTACAGGTTACCAGAACCGAATAGGAAATGGGACCTATAGCACAATAATTCACATAAACATGACACAGCTTGAGACCATCACATGGTATAAAGAAAAAGCAGATACCAATTCATACATTACATATTAGTTGCACATAATAAATCAATAAATTAATTAATCTCATATATACCTAACTAATAAGAATATATACATATAGTGCCCTAATTAAAAAACACATATAATCTTAATACACATACCATAAAATGAGAGACTAATCTTATATATATTAAAAAGAAAAGAAGACATTGATCCAAATATTATCTTAAAAATGGAGTAAGCTCAATGAGTTCATTAAAACCAATAGGATGTCTAGTTTGCATTTCATAGATCCAATACTGTTCACGTTTTAATAAATGATTTTCTCTATTTCCTTGTCTGCTTTCATTTGTATATGTTCAAGCCCTTTAAATGTAATGCAAGCGGGGTCATTATTGTGTATCTCTTTGAAGTGTTTTAGTAGCGGAGTAAGCGGCATACCTTTAGCCAGAGTTTTCGGTATGTTTTTAACATTTCTCAGATGCTCTAGCATACGCATCTTTAGTGGTCGTTTTGTCTTGCCAATGTACTGTAAATTGCAGTTACACTGCAAGACATAAACCACATGCGTGGTCTGACAATTAATGAAACTTTTGGTATTGTAAATCCGTTTAGTGGCACAAGACGTGACTGTTGTTCCTTTACAGATATGTTTACACGCCTTGCACTTCCCGCATTTATATGTGCCTTTAATGCCCAAGCGATCTTTAATATCACCAGATACAGCAGTTTTTCTGGTGATTTGGCTTGGGGCCAACATATTTTTAAAATTTGGCGCACGTTTAAACACTATCCCTGGTTGTGAATTTAACTGAGGGCCCAATACAGGGTCCATTTTCAGTATTCCCCAGTGTTTTTTTAGGATTTTTCTGACCCCATAATGCATGTCACTGAACTGGGTTATAAAAGCAGGGATTTTATTATTTTTACTTTTGTCCCTCTTGTTTTTATTGTATTTCATGTATTTCATCAGTGATTTTCTTGGTATTTTTTCCAGTTTCTTTATTGAGGAATCTATCAGTTCCTCATTATAGCTCTTGTCAAGAAATCTTGACAAGAGCTATAATGGGCCCCAAGCCAAATCACCAGAAAAGGCCCCAAGCCAAATCACCAGAAAAACTGCTGTATCTGGTGATATTAAAGATCGCTTGGGCATTAAAGGCACATATAAATGCGGGAAGTGCAAGGCGTGTAAACATATCTGTAAAGGAACAACAGTCACGTCTTGTGCCACTAAACGGATTTACAATACCAAAAGTTTCATTAATTGTCAGACCACGCATGTGGTTTATGTCTTGCAGTGTAACTGCAATTTACAGTACATTGGCAAGACAAAACGACCACTAAAGATGCGTATGCTAGAGCATCTGAGAAATGTTAAAAACATACCGAAAACTCTGGCTAAAGGTATGCCGCTTACTCCGCTACTAAAACACTTCAAAGAGATACACAATAATGACCCCGCTTGCATTACATTTAAAGGGCTTGAACATATACAAATGAAAGCAGACAAGGAAATAGAGAAAATCATTTATTAAAACGTGAACAGTATTGGATCTATGAAATGCAAACTAGACATCCTATTGGTTTTAATGAACTCATTGAGCTTACTCCATTTTTAAGATAATATTTGGATCAATGTCTTCTTTTCTTTTTAATATATATAAGATTAGTCTCTCATTTTATGGTATGTGTATTAAGATTATATGTGTTTTTTAATTAGGGCACTATATGTATATATTCTTATTAGTTAGGTATATATGAGATTAATTAATTTATTGATTTATTATGTGCAACTAATATGTAATGTATGAATTGGTATCTGCTTTTTCTTTATACCATGTGATGGTCTCAAGCTGTGTCATGTTTATGTGAATTATTGTGCTATAGGTCCCATTTCCTATTCGGTTCTGGTAACCTGTAACACGTCACTGCCGCAACACGTGACATTGTAAGGGAAAGAGGTAGCATCACTTTAAGTATAATACTGCCATTCTAAGGGCGTTAGGTCTGGCGTCTGAAGGGGGCCGTCCTTCCTGATTCCCTTCCTCCCATAAATACGCGCGGATGACGCTGTACGTGACCTCCTGACGAAGCACGTGGTGCGAAACGTGTAGAGGTCACGACAGGTCATCCTGCGCGTGTTTGCTGAGAGGCTGAGACGGAGCCTGCCTGAGGCTCAAGTGGTGGCTGTTTTCATCTTCCCCGGTGCCGCGATCCGGATCCTGTTCGGTCATCCGTGGACCCCCACCTCTGCCTCAGTGTGAGTGTTCGTCTCCCCCTGTCAGCGGTATTATAGCCCTCTATGGCGGTTTTTATTTAAATCCCCTTGGGCTGTTGGTACTTTCTTTGTTTATTTTTAACACTGATTGTCTTTTGTTGTATGTGTTTTACTGTTTTAGGATATTCTATGTTTAGAGACCATATGTATGGCTTATATATCTGGGCAGTTTACCCATTGAGCTGAGGAGGGGTTGGATCCTCTCAGCTGTTTATGTGTTTGTTTTAATAAATAATACTAATTCTATCCCTTGTGCGCAATTGTGCATCTTTTCTTCTCTGTTTCTCAGGGTGTCCTCCCCCCTTTTAGGGGGGATCACCTCTGAAGTGGGAGCTCTTGGGGAGACGCTCCATGCACGTGCAGCACAGGGATTTTTCCAACCACTACATCTGCAGCACGAGCGCTGAATATCCTTCTCTCTGCTAACTAGCACCACCTGCCTGATTACAGGTAGTAGAAAAAGCCTGTCTTGTGAGACAGGAAGTAACTCCTTAGCTCTGACTGAGAGCTGAATTTTGGAGAGACAGAGCAGTGTTCTTGAGTCTCCCAGGAGAGACTGCCCAAGAGAACACAGACCTCTGAAGCTGACCGGTCTTGAGCTCTGCCCTGCATAGCTGATTGCAAGACACCAAATAAGACTTCTAAACCTGGATGCTGATATTTTCTGTGCACGCATGGGTGCGGTTCCAGGAGAGCAGAGAAGCTTATTCTACAGCAGCTAACAGATAAGACTTTCATTCTTAAAAGACTGCTTATATCTGCTTATTGCATGCTATGTGTTTGGGGCTCGGAGAAAATGCTTAACTAACGGAGATGTGAATTAATTGCATAGGAGTTCACTAGAAATACTCCCAAGTGGATAGAAGCTTTGTTTCCCCCCCCTCCCCTGAGTTTGGATACTTTCCTGATGAAAAGGAAAAGGCACAATAAAGCCTATTATAATTTCACCTTATAACGTCTCCAAAGTGTGTACCTCTGTGAACATCCGTCTACATACACCCATTGGGGATTCCAGTGGATCCAATAGAGAAGGACAGGACTGACCAAGGGAGAAGGAGTAAAGACACCCCTGATGTGTGTAACAGTTACACAGGGCCGTGTAAGTGGATATATATATATAAATATATAGGAGAAAGAGAGGAGAGAGCGCACGCCCCATAGTGTACAACCGTACATTTATTGTTGGGAAAGGAAGGGGAGGGGGAAGAAAATCACTCACAAGGGTAAGTAAAATAATAGCAGTTTGTGAATATATCCCCACCAGTCCGGTCTGTCCGTGATTAGGATCCGCAGTTCCAATTAACCTCAATGGTGTGGAGGGCCAGTGGTCCGTGCAGGAACCCAGGGGAACCTCAGATAATTCACAAAAGCGTCTTAAAAGTCCCAGAGAATGTCTTCTGAGCTGGATGGCTGCAATGCTGTTCCGCGCTCGATCCGGCCTCTTCGTGCGCATGCGTGATGACGTAATGTCGGTGCATGATGCGTAATGATGCTCCCTGACGCGTTTCGGCGCACACGGGCGACTTTTTCAAAGGGTAAGTCTCATTAGGGAAATTATATATATTTCCATTCCATCTGCCACCCTCCCCCCATTGGAACATACAGTAAGTGCATTGACTGTCGTGATTAACCCTCGTGCTTTTCTGTGTGTGTTAGGTGGGCAGGTTACAAGTAGCAGCCTTCCCACCACTGTATAATATCTTTGTATTTGTTCATTTGATGTTTTTATGTTCATTCCATAATTCCTTGCTCCCCTATTTTCTCTCTAAGTGCTTCCACTGCAGCAAGGGACTCTGGGAAATGATATGCAAATGAGCACACCGTGTCACCTTTTGCCTGAAACCCATTTTTACATTGAACCCTTATAAGATAATGCTCGCTGTTAACACAGCTTTCAAAAACAGCATGGGATTATATGCAGAGCCAGGGAAACCACTTACAGACATGGTTTCTCTGGTTTTGCATATAACCCCATGCTGTGCTTAAAAGCTGTGTTAACAGCGAGTATTAGCGTAAAATGGTTCCATGTAAAAATGGTTTTCAGGCAAAAGGGGATACAGTGCTCATTTGCATGTCATTTCCCAGTATCCCTTGCTGCAGTGGAAGCACTGTATGCTAGGTGATAATGGTGAAAAGCAGGGTTGCAGAACTGTTTAAGAGATGTTAAAATTCTCACAAGTGATCTTTTAATTTTCTATATGATGGAGGTTTCTTGTTGCCTTTTTTAACGGGGTCATTTAAATAAAGTATTAACCGTTTGATACCTGTGGTATATCTTGGCAACCACAAGCATGAAAAAGGTTAATGTTATTTTGATCATAGGTTTCCGTAATAAGAGACATTACAGAAGCCTATGATAGAAATATTAACCCAATGCGGTATGTAACACATTATTAACGGTCGCGTTAATTCCCATATCGCGAGATTGGCCCAAATATCGCACCCAGTAAATTATTACCACAATTTTGATATATACCACATTAAAATTGCGGTAATAACACCCGTTAATTTATTATTTCCCCGGGTGCGATATTCACTCCACTTTAACAGAATTGTATGTATCCGAGCCGAAGTGTTTTGTTTATGCCTGCGGGACAAACCAAGAACTAACCATGCTTTACTAGCCACTAAGGTGGCAAAGGGTGGGGGGGGGGTGGGGGTAGGTAGTGTAATGTAATGTGTATATTATCCCCTTTGTGGTCAGCTAGTCATGGAAACCGATGACTAGTTGACCCGTGACTACTAAGGGGTTAATATTAACTGTAATATACTTTAATAAACTATTTTATCATCTATTCCATGCTGGTTTACCTTATCGTGCCTATGTATATAATGGGCAGTATATTGGCCATTATTTACATAGGAAAGACAGGGCTAACGCCAGCCTGGAGTAGGTGATAAAATATTTGTGGTATTTCTGCCGTTCATCCCGTTCCGATAAATATGTATGACAGTTTTTACTTGAAAATGCGGTATTATGACTGTTTTGTATCAGTTCCGATGGTTTTAACGGGTCCGATAAAAAGTGCTTTATTTTTGGCGCTGCAACGCTGATTCATTGCACGATAATAATTAACTTTTATATGGGTAGTAATACGGCATTTTTAGTTACTGCAGCTTGATGTATCCGGCCCTTTGACGCAAGTCAGGTTTAGTGATATTAAGTTCTTGTTGACCCGTAATGGTGTATGCAGATCTATCAATATTTGCAATTTAACATCAGTAATAAGACAATAGAGATTTAAAAACCACACAACACACATATTCCTGATTACCTAGTGCTGGCGCGTTACTATTCCACAGCGTATCCTCACCTGATACCAAGCTCTTTCCCATATTCGTCTCCATACCAGACCAGGAGCTCTGTGTGTGGGGGGAGGTCTGTGCAGGTTCTGTAGTAGATGTTCCTGTGGTCCTGCAACGTCACAAGGTTCTGTTCTTCCTCGTTTCTCACACAATTTACAAACCTAAAATTGGGACAGTAAGTGGTTATGGGTGTTGCATTTGTTTCATTTGTAATAGCCTTTGCACTGGAGGTACATTCTGTCATCCACCTCAGTCTCAAAGTTATGTCTATTTTATAAAGGAAGAGCTGAAAAAAGATACAAGTTGTTAATAATGTGGCTTGTCTTTTCTTTCTTCTCTACAGTTTTTGAGGTGGACAGAAATTTATGAAACAAATGGCTCACTTGTATTTACCCAAAGTTTGAAAGGAATGGGAGCCACAGGCCACACCAGTGACTATTTTCTTATTAAAAAAACAAAAGAAACACACCTGTAATTAAAAAGTCCCCGACGAGATGACATGGGTGCCACTAAGGTGAGTTTTCTTCTGGTGGAACTAAACAGAAAGTGGGGTTGCTGTAACAAGGTGACCTCTTTTTAAAGCTATGGGAAACCAGGAAATTATAGGTGTTGCAGTTGTTCCATTTGTAATAGCCTTTGCACTGGAGATACATTCTGTCATCCACATACAGGTGCTGATATAAAATCTGACACAGGATAACATGCAGAACCACACATTTAGTTTACTTCATTAAGTGCCCCTGTGGCCTGTTATATATCGGAAAGACAACTAGATTTATTGAAAACAAAAGTGTAATCAAGAAAGGTACTGATCCCACCATCTTGGTTCAACACTGTGTCTAACACAAGCGTTCTATAGCAGCCATGAGAGTAATGGGCATAGAAATAGTTCCCCCGGGAAGGGCTGCCCTACATAGGGACACTGCATTATTAAGACCAGAAGCTTACTAGATATTCTATCTGCGTACCAGTAAGGGAGGTGGATTTAACAAGCAGCTTAATCTGAAGTGCTTTCTTGACAGGCGTTAATTTTTATTTTTCAGTAGTGGATCGGCGCCCTGACACCTCCGTCCTCTTCATCTTTTCATATTAACTGGAAGTCTTAAATATGGATCCAGAACTACTTAAGCTGTTTGCTGGTTCTATTTCAGTGTTAGAGAAAGTTCAAGGGAACCAGTCCCAATTATCAGGGATCAGCAGCAAAAAGGACACTTGTATGCAATTCAAATGTGATGATCACTTGAAGTAGGGAAAAGAGCTATGATTAAAGCTACGTGAGACTCATGAGAACCTGTGTGTATTGTAACTCCTGTATGACTTGATGAATGGAACAGTATGTAGGTCTCTATAAGGTGGTGACAGACCTATATATATATACCATAATGGTCATGTCTACCATCTCACTGAAACAAACGGCAACAAAAATAAAAACGTCCTGGAGTGAAACAGGTATAGTACTCACTCATGTAGCATCTCACCCCTGTATGGTGCGTGCATCACGCCAGAATTGAAAAGGAAAGACGGTCCGTGAGGTCCAAAAACGGAGCACAGCGGTTGCAAAGAAAGGGGGCTACAAACCAGCACAAACGATTAAAAAGACTTTAATGTATGGTAAGTGGGGGGTACAGAACTACTCTGACGCGTTTCGGGAACAAATCCCTTTGTCAAAGAGTGAGTTCGCGTCTGTACACCCTCCCGTATAAGTGTGCGATCCCCCGTCCCCAACAGTGACGTCACATGGTGGAATTCTGTTGCGAACACCTCCACGGACATATCCCATTGGCAGAAGCTATCTGCCAATGGGATGCCAGACGGAGGGCCTGCCTCTCGTGCATGGAGTGGTAGCGGAGGAACAGAGACACAAAACGGGAAGTGTACAGCAAGATACAGTGAACAAGGTAACACAATATTTAAAACAAAGTAGCCAACGGGCTAATAATGGTAAAAACACGAATTTGAACCATGTTATAGCAAAGGAAGGATACATATATAACTAATTGGTGGATGTCTGTAAGCTCAGATTCTTAAAGAAGGACATATAAAACCATAAGTTATAAGACACATTATAAAGCTAGATGTGGGTAGATAGAAAATAAATAAATGGATAAAACAAAAGAACATAAGGATGTTAAATGGTAAAAGAAAATCATTCTGCACCAGGAACACATATATATGTACAATGTAGCAAACTAAAGAAAGCAATTCTGCAATATTGACACAAAAGTGTTCATAAGGTATCAAGGAATAGCAACCAAATAAATAGAAATGCAATTTAAGGAGATTGTATTGTATTGTATGTCTTTATTTATATAGCGCTATTAATGTACATAGCGCTTCACCGCAGTAATACATGTGGTAATCAAATAAATAACAGATAATATAAATAACAGATCATGGGAATAAGTGCTTTAGACATTAAGGAAGAGGAGTCCCTGCTCCGAGGAGCTTACAGTCTAATTGGTAGGTAGGGAGAACGTACAGAGACAGCAGGAGGGAGTTCTGGTAAGTGCGTCTGCAGGGGGCCAAGCTTTATGTATCATGTGTTCAGAATATTCACATTGCTATTCATATGCTTCTTTAAGCAATTGTGTCTTAAGGTGGGTCTTAAAGGTGGATAGAGAGGGTGCTAGTCGGGTACTGAGGGGAAGGGCATTCCAGAGGTGTGGGGCAGTCAGTGAAAAGGGTTTAAGGCGGGAGAGGGCTTTAGATACAAAGGGGGTAGAAAGAAGACATCCTTGAGAAGAACGCAAGAGTCTGGATGGTGCATAACGAGTAGGGCAGAGATGTAAGGAGGGGCAGAAGAGTGTAAAGCTTTAAAAGTGAGGAGAAGAATGGAGTGTGAGATGCGGGATTTGATCGGAAGCCAGGAGAGGGATTTCATGAGGGAAGATGCTGATACAGATCTCGGAAAGAGTAGAGATAGACAAGCAACCTCAGAGAGATGTATGAAAAATAAAATAAAAGTAAACAACCTAAATGTATCATGAAATATATACATATGAAACTAAAAAAATAAACCAATATGAATTAACAAATAATTATAACCTATGTAGAATAATAAATCTAATAAGAGATATCTCATAATAAGAAGCAAAACACCATACAGTATAAGAACATGGGAGTCACAAACATAAAAACGAAAGACATAAATGATCAATACATGCAAAAATGTATCCTTCCTTTGCTATAACATGGTTCAAGTTCGTATTTTTACCATTATTAGCCCGTTGGCTACTTTGTTTTAAATATTGTGTTACCTTGTTCACTGTATCTTGCTGTACACTTCCCATTTTGTGTCTCCGTTCCTCCGCTACCACTCCATGCACGAGAGGCAGGCCCTCCGTCTGGCATCCCATTGGCAGATAGCTTCTGCCAATGGGATTTGTCCGTGGAGGTGTTTGCGCCAGAATTCCACCATGTGACGTCACTGTTGGGGGCGGGGGATCGCATACTTATACGGGAGGGTGTACAGACGCGAACTCACTCTTTGACAAAGGGATTTGTTCCCGAAATGCGTCAGAGTAGTTCTGTACCCCCCACTTACCATACATTAAAGTCTTTTTAATCGTTTGTGCTGGTTTGTAGCCCCCTTTCTTTGCAACTGCTGTGCTCCGTTTTTGGACCTCACGGACCGTCTTTCCTATTTCAGTGTTACTTCCCTTTGTTAGTCTTTTATGTTTTATGTTAGTCTGTTTATGTTGTTAATCTGGGGTTCTGTCTTTTACCGTTTCTGTTCACTTTAGTGTAGCTTTTAGAGATTATTGTCTTGTTTGTATAATAATGTCACCCCTTTATGTTTTTAATGGTATTTTTCCTGCCACTTTGGGGTTGTACACAGGGACACTGTAAATGGGATTGGATCTTTATTTCCCTGATGTGAGGTAAGCCTTTTTGCCTTGCTACCCTCCGCTGTCTGACTGTTACCATCAGCCATTGTTAGGCATCCAGTTGCCATGACAGCGAAGGAGGGGCATGCTGTGTCTGTGGGTGCCGCGTGTGCGCTGTGAGAACCCTGCTTGTTGGCATGCATGAGCAATAGGCCGTTAATGCATGTGTATGCGGTGCATGCGCGGCAGCTCCCCGACGTGCCTGCGTGCTGTGTGCGCTCATGGTGGGGTCTATGCTGGCTTGCGCTGTGTGCTACTGGTTGATTTCCGTGCTCTGTGCATGCGTGGACCCGTGTCGGAGCCGCGACATCATGAGAGATGCAGCATTGGCACCATGAGACACCTGTAGCTAGGTAACAGGCGAGTACATGGGGTATATATTCTTCACTTGGTTGCCTGACGTTTAGCCCTCACCTTTACAAAGACTTTTTATGCACGTTGGAATTGGATTTGCTAATAAATCATCTTTTTGCCATACCGTGTGCCTGGTTGCTTTCCTCCTGCTCCGTGATTCCCCTGGGGTAGTACAGGATCTCCCCCATCTCCACGAGCACAGCAAATTGCCTTTATTGCCTCCATTATCGTGTGCCTGTAACCCTCTCTGCATTCACTTGTATGTACCCACAGTTTGAAAGGGATGGGAGCCAGAGGCCACACCAGTGACTACTTTATTACTTAAAAAAAACAAAAAAACACTGTTTTAATTAAAAAGTCCCCGACACGATGACACAACTGACACAAAAGGTGAGTTTTCTTCTGGTGGAACTAAGCAGAAACAGAAAGTGGGGTTGATGTAACAAGGTGTTGTAGCAGGAACGTGTTCCTTTAGCAACCTTAGCGTATAACAGGCCCTGGCTGATTTGGAAACAGGACTATAGAAAAAGCCTTGAGCCACAGTCTAAGGGCTCGTCCAGGGTGGATAGAGGCGCGCTGGCGCTCCAGCGCTGCAACGTGCGCGGCCATGCTTTTCCTGGCCGGCTAGGTGCGCGCGCAGCCTCTACGTCACGGAGCTGGTTCGCCTTCATTGTGCGAACCGCTCATGTGACGCGCTTGCGAGCGCCAAATTCTAATTTGCTCACTCGGCAAGCGGCCGAGCGCCGAGCAGGCGCGCCGGCCCGCTCACGCAGGACACGTGCATTGTCGCAACGTGTCTACCGTGAGCATGCGCACCTGCTCAGAGCCACCCTGGACGAGCCCTAAGGCTGCCACACAGCCTTTGCCCGCGCAGAGGCGTGCGAAGGCTGTGACATCACCCGAGTGAAGTGGGTGCGTTTTCTGTCCATGGTGGACGCGCCGTGGGCGTCACGGAGCTGGTTCGCCCTCATTGGTCGAACCGCTCACGTGACCTGCCTGCTGTGCCAAGAAATCAGTTTCAACTGATTTCTTGCGCAACGCGCGCCCTCTCCTGCTTGCGCCCGCACGGTCTATGGGCTTAATCAATGCCTTTACACCTGCCCTAATGAGGTAACAATGTCGGTTTGGGCTTCAATAAGAAAACTAAAAAAGGGGAACCAGCCACTGTAAGAAAAGTTGTAACATTATGCTCAAGTGCAGGGTCATGAACATATATAATCAAATACAGAAATGCTGTGTAAGGCCCGGGACATAGTGCACTCAGCGTCGCTGAGCCGGGCTGAGCCGCACTGAACAGATACACAAAGCCCCTGCATCTGTAATCAGCGCGGCTATAGTTTCTCCCTCCGCATGCTTGCTGATGCGTGCGGAAGCTGAAAAACTTCCCCGAGACACGCAAGTTTGAAATTTGTCGCTCGGGGAAGCGGAGGAGCGGTCATGTGACCGCTCCCATCCAATGGGTCTGCAGCCGGTCCGGCATTGTAACTACCAGACAAAACAGAGGCAGCACAGAGGTGTGTGTGTATGTATGTGTGTGCATGTGTGTTTGTGTGTGTGTGTGCGCGTGTGTATGTATGTGTGTGTATGTATGTATATGTGTGTGTGCGCATGTGTATGTGCATGTGCATGTGCATGTGTGTGTGTGTGTATGTATGCGTGTGTGTATGTCTGTGTGGTGTGTATGTGTATGTGTGCATGTGTGTGTATGTATGTGTGTATGTGTGTATGTGTGTATGTGTGTGTGCGTGTATGTATGTGTATGTGTGCGCATGTGTGTGCGTGTGTATGCGTGTGTATGTGTGTGTGTGTGCGCGTGTATGCGTGTGTATGTGTGTGCGTGTGTGTGTGTGTGTGCGCGAATATATTTATCAAAGTTGCACAATGTTAATAAATAATTTATTCTCACAACATGTCTTTTTTTTAATTTTTAAAATATTATATAATATACACACACACAGGTTCCCCAGTGACACACAGACCACTTCAAAGTGACACACACACACACACACACTGACAGCTACCAAGTGACACACACAGTGAGCAGCAGCACCTAAGCGCTTACTATGTCCCAGGCCTAAAACTTAAAAGGAGTCAGTATGAGAAGGTATCATGCCAAGCACACCTCTGAAGAAGGCAGGCATGAAGTCCTAAGCTTTGTCCATAGTGAAAGTGAGCATGAGCGCTACAGCGCTACTTGTCTCGCATGAGCTTTTCTCTCCTGCGACATGTGGACGGTAGGTTTTTGGAAAGCGAGCAAGGAGGTGGGCGCGGTCATGATGTGGGGGGGCGTCAAGGAAGTGTCATGTATGAGAACCCGCCTTTAGCAAATAATAAAATGTATAATGCCATGCAATTTAAGTATTCTGCAAATGAGACACCTGTAGCTAGGTAACAGGCGAGTGCATGGGGTATATATACTTCACTTGGTTGCCTGATATTTAGCCCTCACCTTTACAAAGACTTTTTATGCAGTCGAAATGTTGGAATTGGATTTGCTAATAAATCACCCTTTTTGCCATACCGTGTGCCTGGTTGCTTTCCTCCTGCTCCGTGATTCCCCTGGGGTAGTACAGGATCTCCCCCATCTCCACGAGCACCAGCAAATTGCCTTTATTGCTGCCATTATCGTGTGCCTGTAACCCTCTCTGCATTCACTTGTATGTACCCACAGTTTGAAAGGGATGGGAGCCACAGGCCACACCAGTGACTACTTTACTACTTTTAAAAAAAAACACTGTTTTAATTAAAAAGTCCCCGACACGATGACACAAGTGACACAAAAGGTGAGTTTTTTTCTGGTGGAACTAAACAGAAAGTGGGGTTGATGTAACAAGGTGATGTAGCAGGAATGTGTCCATTAGCAACCTGAGCTTATAACAGGCTCTGGACTGATTTGGAAACTGGACTATAGAAAAAGCCTTGAGCCACAGTCGCAGGGGTGAGCAAACTTTTTATGCTGAGCCTCCCTTTTTATCCATGAAATTTCTCGGGCCCCCCCTGCCTGATGTAATCAAAATCACATGGAAAAAAAACCTTTATTAAACGGTATACAATGTAAATACAAAAATGTCTAAGGCCGCGCATATAGTGCCCGCGACGTCACCCGTCGCCGCTACCGAAAGTTGTATTTCACTTTGCGGCAGCGGCGTGGGCGACCAGGCCATTGATTGGTTCAGGGGCTGTCACGAGACGACAACCCCTAAAAAAATCAAATATTGCCGGCTTCAAAAAATCGCGTTGCCACGTCACGCTTACTATAAGCGTACGCGGCGGCGGCGACAATGCATTTGTTTTCGGGCGATGTCGTGTGGCCGGCACTATAAGCGCAGCCTAAATACTTACATACTTCAACAGCTCGCTCTTGCAAACTTAGGCTGCGTCCACGCTGTCGCTGAGGGCGGTGACATCACCAACTCTCCAAGCATGAGCGC